>PVKS010008461.1:39734-68230 GCA_004027875.1 Aplodontia rufa | reverse complement strand
AATATAGGGACCCAGTATAAAGGCAAGGGATCAGGGGATGGGAGGAGGGAGGTAGAGTAGTGGGGGGTCGAATATTGAACAAATTGTATTGCTGATTTATGTGCATCTAGGAATATGTGACAACTAATCCCATCGTTATGTAAAACTATAATGCACTAATAAAAAGGTATATAAAAATAAAATTAAAATTAAAAAAGTAAGTGAATCAATATGCTAAGCATCGCAGCCATGTCAGTAGGACTCAACACTATCCTGATAGTTCCTCCAAGCCATTTCTTTCCTTTGCCTTATTTTACCCTAAGGAACTTCCTCTTTTTTTATTGGTTCAGCATCATCTTAAATAATGAAGGGATTCATTGCTTCATTTTCATACATGCAATCATAATAACAGAGTGTCTTAAACCCAATCCTGTCCAGGATCTCCTCTCTGTTCCCGATCTCATGTCTCCTCTGTAATTCTCCCATGTTACAGATATAAATGACAATATACATGTATTTTAATCATTGAAATTGCTAGACTTATATGCCTGCTTGGGTATATTTGGGCTTCTAATGGGAGTCAAGTGTACTCTATAGTATTGATCACCCTCCTTTTCTCTCCTTCTTCTACCTCCTTGTCTCTCCTCCCCCGCTCTTGATAGCTATAGTTCCCACCTCTTATGTGTTATTCAAATTTGGTAGGTTTTTTAATTAAACTTAGCTAACTTTTTTCCTACCTAGCTTCCATATATGAAGGAGAGCATTTGACCTTTAAGTCTCTGTGTTTGGCTTATTTCACTCAGCATGATTTTTTCCATTTCCATCCATTTACCTGCAAAAGCTATGATATGGTTCTGTCTAATAGCTGAGTAGAAAAAAAAAAATATATATATATATATATAATCTCATAGTTTTTGGATCCATTCATCTGGTGAAGGGCATCTAGGTTGTTTCCATAATTTAGCTATTATAAATAGAGCTGCTATAAACATTGATGTAGCTGTGTCTCTGTAATAAGCTGATTCTAGCTCTTCTGGGAAAAGACCCAGGAGTGGGATAGCTGGGTTGTACAGTGGTTCAATACCTAATTTTTTGAGGAGTCTCCACAGTGTTTGCCAGAGTGCCTATACCAGTTTGCAGTCCTACCAAGAGTATGTTAGTGATGAACTTCCTCTTAAGTGCCCTGCTCACTATGTTTTCTCATCTTTCCTTTGCACTTATATGTCCGCTGCATATCAAGCAGATTTGGACTACACAAATTATTTGCATTCTATTTTATACCCATTTTTTAAAAAAAATGATTCTCACTGTAAAAGAGATGGGCTGATTAATGTACTCAAAATATCTTGCAGTACACAGCCAATTCCTTTATCCTTGCTCTATTCATAATGTATAGCTCTTCTCTCTTCAAATGTGCATAAAAGGACTCATTCCCCACCAGCATTATTTGTAACTGCAGAGCTTGAGGTGGTACCAGATGTCAAAAATGAAAAATTGCTAAACTCAAAATTGCTTCTCCCTTTGTTTTAAAGGTGACCTGCAAGTAGTTTTTATTTTTTTAATGAACTAATTGTAGGATTATATGCTGAATGCTCCAAATACAGAGAGTGAGAGAACACTCAGCACATACCTGCTACAAAATACCTGGTATTGTTTCTGATCCTTTGCAAACCCAGACTGCTGACACCCACATTCCCTGCAGCCCCAGCAAGGAGGCTGACTCCCATGCAGCTCTGCTTCTTACTGGAATAACGGCACGCAGGTCAAGGGTGAGCTGGACTAGGAACAGGAAGGCACCATTTGGTGACTTGCTGAGTGACCTTGAGCAAGTTGTTTAGTGAGCCACCAGAAACCTCCCCATCTCTGCCAAAGGGGAACTGATCTCTTCACTCCCTCCCACTGCCATTTATGACTCCATGCTCAACACACGCCTTCCATGAAAAGAGATTGTCTGAGCTAAGAAATTATTTTCAAGACGCTTTGGGCCCACATACATTTTTTGATGCGGGGGAGGAAGTCTGGAAAATATGCAGTGAACCTGTCTGTGATTCCCAGTGCATCAGCCTGCTCTTTCTGCACACAACCATAGAGACCAGGTGGTTTTTGGAAGACCTTCACTTTGGGGCTATGCTGAGATGAAAGACACTCCCTCCAAGTGACTCAGGCACTCCAGAGATTGATGATAACCCATTTCAAATCATCTGTGATTCTACTCAGGGATAAAATGATGCAAAAAAGGAGTGATACCTTGGTGCTGTGGCTTGAGGGAAATCACAATGCCCCCTCCTGACCTAGAACAGGGTCCTGAAATCAACTTAAAGCTCCATCTTTAATATGAATGTATTCTTTGTATTTACTCTGTCTCCAGTTACCTGTCACTTGTTAAAATGCACATAACCCTTGGAGGGTAACACATTAAATTATTCATTATCTACTATTACACCTCAGAGAATGAGTTGTTCGGATTACATTCCAATGAGCTGAGTACTTCAGCGATGATGGAACAGCAAGCAGGGAAATTTTGCTACAGAGGCCAAAGAAGGGAGAAAACCAGAGGGAATTGTGTGGCAAAAAGAGGGCACCAGAATGAGGAATTCTGAACCCTAGTCATTTATCCTTTCATCCATTCATCAAATATTCATGAAGTGCCTAAACTGTGCCATGGATGGGGCCAAGGGTGTAGCATACACTATGAATTAAGCTTCTAAGCAACAAAGACAACTAAGAACACTCAAGACCAGCTTGGCCCACATCACAATGTTCTCCTTGAGCCAACACTTCTTAATTATTCCTTTCTGGGAATTGAATAGCCCTGACTCTCAGGCCCAGGGTTACAAAACATCCAAGCTAGCCTCCTGAGAATCAGGCAGCACTCTGACCATCTGAACATGCCTCCTCTTCCTGCCCAATTCTAGAGGTTTCCATGAGAATGGGGTGTTTGTATTTTTTTTTTTACAACTGATTTGGCATCTGTATGGCCTGGCCTAGATACACAACCAAGAACACTGCTGATCTGGGGACATATGAGGGCTAAATTCCTGTGATTATATCTGCTCTGCTCACACACACACACTCAAACAGAACAAACTATGAGGAGAACCATGCTAAACGGATCCTGCAGAGGCACCATCTTGGTCCCCAGCATTCTCTGGGAACACCTGACTTAGACCCCCAAGGGCCCAGCTCCCATCCTCAGCCCTCACAGTCTCTGCCCTGTGTCTTGCCAGACCCAGGTCCCTTTAGATTGTGTTTTGCTTAAGTGTTAAATCTCCCAATGGAAAAGGCTGATGTTTTTATTTGCTTTGCTTTTGTTTTTCTATCAAAATACCAGAAAGATGTTGGAAACAAAAGTGCAGGTCGATGTCCTAATGAAGCTAATTGGGTCTTGCCAAGTACCCATGGGGAAACCAGTCACCTCAAGAGGCTAAAGCGTCAGCAAGTTGTGCCTCTGAATCTGAAAATGCCAAGCGGGTGCTTTCAGATCAAATGGAAATATCATGCTGAATTCCTAAACTCTTGGGAGCTGAAGGCAGATTAAGTTACTGCTGAGACATACCTAGTCAGAATCCACCTGCAAAATGAACCACAAGAGCAAGCCATCCACAATCAGGTAATTCCTATCATAAACCTAATGAGAAAATAACTCAGGAGCCACTGATGGCTTTTGCCCAGAGATGAATAATGTGGAGAATCCTTGGCTGCACGAAGAACAGAACAAATTAATTGCTGAAGCCTTCACAGCATGTTGAAAGCCAAGAATTATCCCCTGGATCTGCACTTATAATTTACAACAGCTGCCTCCTTCAAACAGGCCGAAGTGACTCTCGGGCAGAGCACAAAGCACAGATGATCACAGCGATGAATCTGGAGCCAGGTCAATCCTGAGCCCCTGTGTGAAGGATGCTCATCTTCGTGCCTATTGGGCAGCCCCACACAGCACAGCCCTCACATCATGCTCTCTGCAGCTGGCACTTACCTTGTGACAAGCATTGCCCCACTTACAATACTATTATAATAACTTTTTAAAATTTCTACTGGGAGGGTTGGAGCTGTGGCTCAGCATTTACAGTGCTTGCCTGGCATGTGCAGGATGTGGGTTCAAACTCCAGCACCACGTACACAACGAAGTGTAGGAGCAACGAAAGCCACAGGAGATATTAATAAAAATGATTCTCTCTTTCTCTCTCTCACTCTCTCTCTTTAAAAAAAAAATTCTACTGGGAGATGTTGAAGCCTGGTCTTTTTACTGATATTTCCCTGCTACTGGAATCTAGGACTGTCACAGATGCATCATGGGAAAGCATCTTGTGCCCTTTTGTGAACTCCTTGCAGGTTCACAACTGGAGGGACAGAGAACAACACATCAGGGGTCAATGACTATACTATTCAAGGCATTTAAAAAAGAATATAGGCCAGGAAAAAAGTAGAATAAAGGTAACTATAAGAAAATGAAGCTAAAGAAGACAGAAAACTGATATGGAAAAAATATATTAAAAATAAATAACTGAGGGCATACCTTAAACACACCCAATCTTAGGGAAGAATGTTTTCTCCTAAAAATAGATAGAGGTCTGGTGTCAAGGAGATCATAACCTTTGTGACACAAATTTGACAGTTTATTTCCTTGTTCATACTTGAAACTAATGTCTCTATTTGAAAGACAGGACTTAAAGACTAGACACAAACTGAACTTGCCTACCAAACTATCTCTAATTGCTAAATCTGTTGTCTCAAATGCTAAGAATGCTTTTGGGGAAAGAATGGAAATTTAGGGAGAGCAATATTTAAGTAATGTGAGCATGAGTGCTGGAATGGCATTTTTTAAATTGTTTTTAAGACTTGAAGATAAACTTAACATCAATAGCCCTGAAGAATTGGGCTGCCGAGTTGGTTGTGGGTTCTCAACAGTGAGAAAATGAATGACGTGGTTACAGAAATGCCCAATTCTCTAGCCGTGAGAAGAACTTATTTCACCAATATGATCTCATGACTACGTAAAATTCCAAAATTAATCAGATGATTTAGTTTACAGGACAAGCTGCTTCTAAAATGATGCACCTAAGTAAGATGAGATACTCAATTTTATCAGTTATTTATTCCTTGCTCAGAATTTGTTTATTAGGGTCTTACAGGAGCTTGGATATGGTTTGTCCCCTAAAGGCTCCTATGCTGAAAAGTTTGTCCCTAGCATGGGATATTGAAAAGTAGTGAGATCTCTAAAAAGTGAGGCACAGAGGAAGGTAAGGGCTCTGCTTTAAAAAGAGATTAGCACTGGTCTCTCCAGAGAAGGTTAGGTCTCATGGGATTGGATTAGAAACCTCACAAGCAGGTTGTTATAAGCACCCTTGGCACCTCTCAAGTCCCTCTACTGCAGTCACTGCCATGGGATGCCATCTTCCATGTTGTGAAACAGCAGGAGACCCTCACCAGATGTGACTGTCTGAGCCTGGATTTTCCAGCCTCCAAAATCCTAAGCCAAAATAAACCTCCTTTCCTTATAATTATCCCATGTCAGGTATTTTTTTACAGCAACAGAAAAATGGATTAACTTCTTTTTTAAGAGCAAGTACAAATAGGAGAAAGGACAATATGTATGGTAACTTAGTCTGTGGAGATGAGGGCAAGGGTGCATTTGTCATAAGCAAACAGTTTACTCCCTCCATAGATACTGTTCTTCCTCCAGTATTTACACTAAGAGGTTGAGACTTTTCTTTTGACCTTTTAAAATTTTTATTTTATTTTTTATTTTTTGTATGTTATATTTATTTTTATTTGTTTTTATTAGTGCATTATAGTTTTATGTAATGTTGGGATTAGTTGTCACATATTCCTAAATGCACACAATTGAGCAATACAATTTGTTCAATATCCCCACACACACACACACACATCCCTCTACCTCCCTTTTCCCATTCCCTGATCCCTTGCCTTTCTACTGGGTCCTATATTGTTCCTAAAAAAAAAACCCAATTACAGTGACATAATTCTTATACCTATGAAGAACATTTTTATATATATGGCTATAGTATATGGCACATATACAGTGACATTTATAACTGCTTGGAATATACCTTGCTTTATCTCAGTTCCAACATTTCCCCTTCTCCTCCCTTCCTATCATCCCTTGTTATTCTTCAAAATATTTGACAATGGGATTAAACATTTACGTTTTTTTGTACAGGTATGCAGCATAGCTTGCTCAAATATCTTATGAAGTGTCTTGCAGCTGTATCTCATAAATATTAACATTTTGCATTTTTGTTCTATGGATCTAAAGCATGAGTTTGTCTACTTTACTCCCAAGCCTGTGTTCAGGTCCACCCTCCACAAATGAGGGAACCCATTCAGCCCTTGACTCTCTGTGTTTAACTAACTTTGCTCAGCATGATTTCTTCCAATGCCATCCATTTACCTTCCAGAGATGCAATATCATTGTTTCTAATAGCTGAGTAGAACTCCATTTTATAGATATATACCAGAGCTTTTGGATCTATTCATCCAGTGAGGGGTATCTGGGTTAGTTCCATAATTTGGCTATTGTAAATTGAGCTGTTATGAATATGGATTTTGCTGTGTTTGTAATGTGCTGATTCTAACTCCTCTGGGAAAATACCCAGAAGAGGGACAGCCGGATCGTATGGTGGATCCAACCCTAATTTTTTGAGGAGTCTCCACACTGTTTTCCAGAGTGGTTGGACCAGTCTGCAGTTCTACCAATAGTGTGCTAGTGTTCCTATCTCCCCATAGCCCCTCCAGCATTTGTTATTATTCGTCTTCTTCATCTTTGCCAGTCTGACTGGTGTGAGGAGAAATCTTAATGTAGTTTTGATTTGCATTTCTTGATTGCTAATGATTTAGAACACTTTCTCATGTATTCATTGGCTTGCTCAATGTCCTCTGTTGAGAAGTCTCTATTTAGCAAGAGATTGAGATATTTTAAAAGGGCTCTACATTTATGTTTTATTAACTATTAGCACATCAAAACCAAGGGGCAAATAGCAGGACGCTACACTAATGACCAACTTTCTTGGATCTATTAGCCTTATATCCCTGATAAACTCCCTTCTTGCTCCTGTCCTCACACATGGAAGATTCCAGCTACATAGGACAAAGACCTGGCATTCTGCCTCTAAACAGCGCATCCTTTGCACTTAATGAGTCTGTCGTCATGATGCCCCATGCTTAGGTCCACTAAGTATAAACTCTTAAGATTCATTTAGCTGCCATGGTATCTTCTGCTCAGCAATTTTTCAGAGGTGTGAAAACAGGGTCTCGTATCAATGAATCATATCTGCCCAGAACGCAAAGATTTACGTAGACAGCTCCAAGACAGCATCTGGTAAAAAGACTCCTAATCCTCACCCACTACTGCTGGAAATCCAGAGGGCAGGAAAGTGTAGACAACAGCAGAACCCATACCTTCCTCTGAAAACCAAGTCCCTCAGTTCAGGGAAGAGTGGTGGTTCAGAGCAGTTTGTCCTCTCAAAAGCTGTTTTCTTAGTGTCCAGCATTTTCCTGAAATATGTACATGTATGTCTCACTCTACCTCCTGATGCTCAGAAGCCAAGGGAATAATTTGGCTTCACTTCGTAGTAGGGATTCAGCAAATGTTTGCTAAGTAAGTGTATCAATGATGAATAAATAAAAATGAATACTGTTGCTTCTGGTACTAGTAGAGAACTATTTCAAAAGTTCGCCAAGTAGTTAATCTTCCTAATATGCCAATCACAACATGGAAAGTTTGCAGGGCTTCCTATAATGACATGTAAGCTTGGCTAAGAGGTTTCAGCATGTGGCACTCTGATGATAATGACTACTGCATACTTTGAGAATGAATTTTTATTATGCAAATGTACCCAGAGGCATAAATAACAAATTTCCATATATGGCATTATAGGATGTTGCAGACTACAAAATTCAGCATTGAACAAATCAGTGTATTATGTGTTGTTGGCCTGAGAACTAGCTGAAGGTGAACTGAGAATTCTTTCACCACATCTATAATACCTCCAATATTGTTGACTGCCTAAATTATATGTTATGTCTTTAAGCGTGTCTGCCCCCAATTCTATGTTGAAGTCCTAATCCTAGGACTTCAATGTGGCCTTATTTGGAAATAAAGTCTTTGCAGATATAATTTTGATCTCAGACTTTTAGTTTCCAAAACTATGAGACAATAATATTGTTTTTCAAAGAGAGAGAGAATCAGTTTTATTTAGTTTTTCATCTGGCCTTTGTTTCTCCAACAGTTGTGTATGTGGTGCTGGGGTTTGAACCCAGGTTCTCACTCATGCCAGGCAAGCCCTGTACCATTGAGCACTGTTCCAACCTAAGACAATAAATTTTTGATGTCTAAAACACCCAATATTCTGTGGTTTGTTACAGCAATCCCAGGAAACTAAAATGCACTTCTGTGGTTTAAGTGTTCCCCAAAGGCCGATGCGTTAAAGGTCTTTGGGAGCCTATCATCCCCAGCCTTGGGCACTATTGGAACATGGAAGAACCTTTAATAGGTAGGGCCAAGTAGAAAGTCTTGCGGTCATTGTGGGCATGCTTTTGAAGAGGATATTTGGATCCCAGCCCTTTCTTCTACCTATCTTTCACACACCAAACACAAGGTGAATAATTTTACTGTGCACAGTCACTGTGATGTACTGACCTCACCACAGGCCCAAAAGCAACAGGGCCAACTGATCATGAAACCCCCAAAAACTTTAAGCCAGTATAAACTTTTCATTCTATAAATTGATTATCTCAGGTACTATGTCACAGTGACAGAAAGCTGACTAACACATATCCTGTGCTACCTCTTATGCTTTGCCTGGTTTTTCTCTCACCTCCCCCAACTCACCCCCAATTAAATAGCTCCAGCAGTTCCTCAAAGGGTCAGCCTCAATATCTTGGTCAATAATGGCCATTACAAAATCAACTGCCATTCTTCCACATAAGGCATACCATATTTTTTATGGACTTTTTTGAGGATATCTGCATATTCACCATTCACCACATTCATTCATGCATCAAGTTCTCCCCTGTTAGCACCAAGGCTAATCAACTGTGTGTCCTTGAGACAAGAACTGGCACCTATCTATCTATATAGGTGTCATCATTTTGCCATCTTTAAGCATAAATAACCTTCAGAGAAATGTAATTTATAAAACCTCCAAACCTAGGTACCTCCTGAAGAACAAGAATAGGAGACGATGGAACTGTCTCTATGGCAAGAAGGGTAACAGTATTTCTGCAGAGACGAGAGAGTCGATGGGATGGCTCAACATCCATATCTGAGCCTATATTAATATTCCAGCCACAGAATAAAAAATGATCTAAATCCTCTTGTCTAGGACCAAACACCTCAATGAAATGACCTATCCCCCCACCAAAACCCTACCTTCACAAAGCCACAGTGGACAAGAATCCATCAGCAATGGGCCCCTTCTACCACATACCTACTTAGTTAATCACAAGAAAAATGTCAATCACAGAAACTCTTCCAACATTTGTGGAGGATCTATATGCACCAGCCGTGGGGTTGAGGGAAAGAGAATACAGCAACGAATAAGAAACAAAAACACCATCCCTCACAGAATTTGTTATTCCAAACGAGGAGGAACAGAATGTAAGCAAGGATTATACAGACCAGTCCCTGACTCGCAATGATTTGGCTTATAATTTTTAAACTTTACCATGATGGAAAAGCAATATGCATTCCATAGAAATCATACTTTAAATTTTTAATTTTTATATTTTCCTGGGCTCGTGACATACAGTGTGATGCTCTCTCAGGATCTCCAACTGTAGGTTATTGTAAATGTTGTGAGCACATCTAAGGCAAGCAAGACTAAGCTATGATGTTCAGTAGGTTTGGTGTATTTTCAACTTAATGTTATTTTCAATTTATGATGGGTTTTCGGGACATAATTCCATTGTAAGTGAAAAAGCACCTATAAATAAAAACATGGTATGTGTTCATGATAAAGGACTGACCGAAGGACAGGAATGGACTGTCTCAGAAGGTATTCTGAAAAATTTTGTGTTTGTTTTGAAACTTTAGGTGGAGGACTGGAGGAAGGCCTGACAGAGAAGATGGTCTGTGAGGAAGAATCTGGAAATTGTAATTAGGGAGGAGCCATGCAATTAAGCAGGGAAAGAACCTTTCAGGCAGCGGGAAGAGCACAAGTAAAAGCTCTGGTAGATGTGAACAGTGTAGCACACTGTGCAAATCCAAAGTAACAATGTTATTAGAGAATGAGGTGGAAACCAATCTCCAGCCAAACCTTAATTCAGAGAAAACGGATAAAGAAAACAGTTAAACATGAACTGAAGACATGACATGGTTCTTTTGCTCCATAGTGATATTTGCCTCACCTTGAAAATACTGCCGAACTAACCAAATTACAAAAAGGCCACACAGACTCTAAATAATACTGGTAATGGGGCTATTTGTTACCACAGCAAAGTTCAGCCTATCCTAACTGACCAACCCAGGGATACAGAGAGTCACAAGAATTGAACAAATAGTTGAAAAAAACAGGGTCACTTTTACAAGTCAAAAAATTAACTTACAGGGCTGGAGCGGTGGCTCGGCAGTTGCGGCGCTTGCCTGGCAGGCGCAGGTACACGGGTTCAAACCCCAGCACCCAAGTACACAACTAAGTGTCGGAGCAACAAAAGCCATGTGAAAATCTCAATAAAAATTGATTCTGTCTGTCTGTCTCTCTCTCTGTCCTTCTCTCTTTAAAAATAATTAACTTACTTTCAACTATCTATAAATACATTAAGTGGATTTAGTCTGAAATGTTCTTGAAGTTTAATATAGAATTAAAGAATAGACTCCAGATCATTCCACAATACATAGGCTTTGAAATTGTCAGACCACTTAATATGCACTGGAGGAAACAGGTTTCCTGCCAGAGGTTCTGCAGAAGGGATGCTGAGCTGGATGACCTCCTAGGAAATCCTTCCTACTCTTAAGCGCCAGTGCTTGCTGCGCAGCACATTTTTCTTAGCGGTCCATTGTGGTCTAGGATCTCCTGGCTTTGAGAGTGGTGTGACTACACTACACTACCATTCAGTCCATGGTGGCAGGGTTGTTGGGTCGGTTTTCATTGTCATAAGTCATCATCAGTTGACATTTGATCCTGAGGAAGAAAAGACGAATTTATGGCCAGGTGCAGTGGAGCACGCCTACAAATCTGATGGCTCAGAAGGCTAATGCAGGAAGATCCCAAGTTCAAAGCCAGCCTCAGCAACTTAGAAAGGCCCTAAGCAACATAGCAAGACCCTGAATCAAAATTAAAAATAAAAAAGACCTGGGAATGTGACTCAGTGGTTAAGTGCCCCTGGGTTCAATCCCTAGTACCCCAAAAAAATAAAAAATATACTTGTGGTTTCTGGCCTTAGGCAGCTATCAGAGTTTATCCTTAATAATTCTGTCAAAAATTAGAACATTAACAGGGTTCAGATGGTGGCAAAGGATCCCCAAACATATTCACTTAAAAGAACTTTGCAATTGCATTGGGATGCTTCTTGTCAAATTTTTGATTAACAAGAAACACAGAGATCTCCATTAAAATACCACATATTATTCTAAATTCCCACCGTGAAAAATGCAAACGCCTTTCCTGAGAACTCTGATCTCTTGTTGGCTTTAAATGAGACTATTTACTGTGAGGGTGTAAACACCCGTCTATGCTTTGACTGATTTACACATGATTTTTATTAAGAACTTACCAGTCAAATAATCATTCATTTATTCATTTCCTGCACGCACCAACATTCAGCAAAATTTGCTTTCCCTCTGTCCATTTTAGCATAGATTTGCCTTTCCCTCGGTGCACTGTAGTTTTACCCTTTCCCCTGAACACATTTTCATACATTAGGTTTTCAAGCAGATACCAGCCCTGTACATGGTGGGCCCTCAATCAACGTAAAACAACAATATCCTCGCACCTCTTAGGGAGCTCCATGATATTAAAAGTTTTTCATTACTTTTCTAACATTCTCTCTTCCATTCAGCAAAGCCTACCCTATGGGTGTATTTTTTCCCCCTCAAAATGTCTTTATGCCAGATCCTTCTCTTCCCTGACTGAAATTCATCTGTGTTTATTCCTCAAGCTCTTGCACTTATATATTTTATTACAACTCCTTCATACCCTTTCCCATTCCCAAACCTAATCCTTTTCTTCTTTACCCTGAGGGCCCCTGCCAATATAACTTCAGGTGAAGCAAATGAAAACACTAGCTTTTGCCCCAGGCTTCAGGCTTCCTCTACCAAAATTAAAACGTAAAAACATTGCATTGATATTAATATTATATTCCCTGCCCTATAAACCTTCTATAACATTCTGTGGTCTGTCAGTCAACCACAGTTATTGAGTGTCCACTCTGGAAAGTAAGTTGCTGCCCTTGTGGGGACAAAGAAAAGAAGAAAAAGACATTCCTGAACTTTTGTGTACAGCCAGTATAAGTTCCAGCATGTTCTTTGTTTCTCAGTACTTGGAATTCCTTCACCCCAGCACCTGCCTCCAACTGCTATAGGAGGGCCCGGGTACCCATTCTCTGGTTTCTCAGCGAATGCTTCACAGTGCTTACAAATTGTCCAGTACATGATAGGAGGTCATGATAGAGTCAGGGAACTTAGATCTTGTGATTCTCACTGAGGTGCCAGAAACTGTGGTAGGTACTTTATATCCCTTGTATCATTTACTCCTCAGAGCTACTCTGCAAGAGAGCAATTGTTCCCATCTTAATGGATCTTAGAATCAGAAAGGCTCAGTAGTCTGCCTGGAGGTTACAAACGTACCAGAGTAGAGAGAAAAATAAGATCTAACTCTATAAATAAAATTGCATAGGAAACAAATTTATTTTTTTACAAGGTAACCATTCTTTGATGAAAATTATGAATGAGGATCAAGAAAATTAAAGTGTACAGTGAGCCACTGCATTTACAGTGTGTTTATTTAGACAGTTCTAAATGGTGGTGGTGGAAACCATCAGAGTACAAGTAACAGATTTAGGTTATACATGGGGAAGAACATGGAAAAGACAATGAAATGCAAGTTTGCAAGGACTCAGGTATTATTGGCAGATGGGTTTTACTGAATGAATAGAATTTCTTCAGAATCATCTGGTAGGGATCCAGCCCAGTACTAAGGCTGGAAGATCCAGGGAAGGGTATCAGAGGCTGTGACAACAATGTTCTTGAGGACCGTCCTCATTCTCATGAGAGGTTCCCCTGCATTAGTGCCCATCCTGGTGCTTCCATTTCAGTTATCAGCCACAGCAACAAAATGACTTCATGAAAGATAAAGAGATCCAGAAACTTGGCTATCTGGCAATTTTGCTATTGAACCAATCTCGCCTCCTATTTGCAACTTCAGAGGGCCAGTGTAACATCAACATACTACCTGCCATAGTCCATTTGGGCACAAATTAGGAGGCTTATGAACAACAGTAATGTATTTCACACAGTTCTGGAGACTGGGAAGTCTAGACCCGGTTATCAGCAGTTTTCTAGTTCATAGACAGAACCTTCTTGCTATGTGCTAACATGGTAGAATGGGCAGAAGTTCTCTCCAGAGCCTTTTTTATTAGGGAACTAATCTCATTCATGATGGTCTGCCTTCATGACCTACTCATCCGCTAAAGATCCTTCTAATATCCTCATGCTGGTGACTGGGATTTGAACAATTTTAGAAATTTGAATTTGTAGGAGACACATTCAGACCAAAGCACCACCCAAAGCCCAGAAAGTCCAAGTCATAAATACATGGTGCAGCTTTAGGATATAAGGAATTTTGCATCAAAACCACCAAAATGATTGGGGAGGTGTTCACACAGCAACTCAGGACCAGGTTAGCTCTCACTGATGACTACTAAGCCCTCTACTTGTCATATATCAAGTGAGGAAGGGGTGCTCACTCAAATGCTGACAGGAAGAAGCAGTCAAGTGAATGGGAGACACAAGAGAATAGCAGGGCCTGTGAGAAATGGGCCTTCGATGCCTCATCTAAAGAGAGGAGCCCCAACCTAGTGAAGGCAACTGTTATTAAGAATGGATGCTCCATATTACCAGATCTTTCCATCTCCCAAGAAAAGCTGGAAGTACATACCTTGTATATTCTGGGTTTTTTTTTTTTTCAATTTAGCAACTGTTATGGTTTGAGTGTGAGGTATCCTTCATAGCTTCATGTGTAACAACATGAAGGCTGAGGTGAAATGACTGGGTTATAAGAGCCTTAACACAATCAGTGAGTTGATCCCCTAATGGGATTAACTGGTGACTGTGGACTGGTAGGGTGTGGCTGACAGAGGTGGGTCATTGGAGGGGGTGCCTTTGGGGTATGTATTCTGTATCTGATGTGGAATCTCTCTGCTCCCTGGAGCCTTCTGCCATGATGTTCAGCCTCCTCTCAAGCCCTGAGGAATAGAACTGGCCTTCCATGGAGTAAGACTTCTGAAACGTAAGCCTCCTAAACTTTTCCTCCTAAAATTGTTCTTGTCAGGTCTTTTAGTCACAGCAATGAAAAAGCTGACTAAAACAGCAACTAACAGTCAAGTTTTAACTGTGAGATGAGCCATGTGGCCCATAGGCCTCTAGTGTGGATCTTCTCTAACATTCTCCTTCACCCAGAACATCTTGGGTTCTGTCACTGAGTAAATCCATACACTCTCAGTACAAAGAACTCTACCCACTACACCAATGTGAGTGATGTATAACATCTGTGTTATCATTTGGATATAAGGCGGTCCCCTCAAATTTCCTGTGTTAATTGCAGGAACATTCAGAGGTATGATGATTGGATTGTGAGAGCTGTGACCTAACCAGACCATCTAGGTGGGGCATGACTGGAGGAGGTGTCTCACTAGAAGCATGCCCTGGCAGGGTGCATCTTCCCTATGGCCCCTTGCCCTTCTCTCTCTGCTTCCTGGCTACCACACGATGGTGGCCATGATGTTTTAGGACCAGAGCAAGGTACTCAGCCAACTATGGACTGAGACCTCTGAAACTCTAAGCCCCAAATAAACTTTTCCTCCTCTAAATTGTTCTTGTCAAGTATTTTTGTCACAGTGATGTAAATCTAACCAACACAGACTATAAAACATAAGTAGCTGTTCAGACATGCCGCGGGCCTTTTTCTCTCTTTACATTTCTTCTATCAGTGTTCACTTCTCCTCACCCAAGAGACTCAAAAGTACAACCAGATACTCCCTTGCCTGCTGTAAATTGAAAGCTGCTCAATTCATTCTGTTGGTAGAGGTGCTTGATTCCCAAAAACTTTGCTACACCTCCTTTGAAATGTCACTTAGGTTCCCTTATTCACCAATTACAAACATAATCACAGCTATCATGAGCAAGCATTTACTGGGTATCCTCTACTAAGCTAGTTGCCACGTGTGTCCTACAACCCAGTTCACTTCCCTATATAGGTGCTGTTACGTAGCGATTACCAATATGGCACCTGGGTCAGAGTGCCTGGATTTGAATCCCATCTCCTTCAGTCACTAGCATCATGGCTGTTTTAGTCAGATTTTTGTCACTGTGTTCAAAATACTGACAAGAACAAGTAAATTTCCTTTGCTCACAGCTTTAGAGGTCTCAGCCCATGGTCAGCCAATTCCATTGCTCTGGGCCCATGGTGATGCAGAACAGCATGGTAGGAGGGGCATGGTGGAGGAAAACTGCTTAGCTCATGGGGTGCTGGGAAGCAGGGCTGTGGGGCATGCACCAGAACAGGGACAAACTAGAAAATGCAAATGAGGTTTTTGTTTTGGTTTGGTTTGTTTTACTGGCCCTGGGGCTGCATTTCAGAGCACTAGGAGGAACTCTAGAGAACTGGATGAGATTATACAGAGGATCACCTAGGCCTAATCTCTGTATCTCTAAGTGGTTTAGAACCAAATTAAATCAAAGGCCCACTATGCCTCCTTTTCCTCAGAACCAAAACTTAAACTTCAGACGTAGCTTCTACAGCGGAGAGGGGTCTTAATGTTCTTTCTCCTCCCCGGTATATACACACATAACCATAGACACATGCCACACTTCTAGAGGCAAAACTGAACAAGAGCTCTCTGTTGTTACACAGGAGGGAAGTAGGATAAGCAACTACATCTAGTCTTTCCAGAATAGGACAACAATTTCTGGAACGAAGAGAAACAAGCTCTAAAGGCAGCCCTTCTTCTAACTTTGTAGACGCTTCAGAGTCTTGGAACTTGGTCATCTCTGTCTCTTCCTCCCTCGAGATGCAGTAGTGAACTTAAATCCTGACTCACCTTCAGGAGGCAAAAACAGGGAGGGAAGAGGAAGAGGAAGGAACCTTGAGCTCCTGCCAACGACAAACAATAAATGTGAACATTAAACAGCAGGAGTGATCTTAACATCCCTGTGGCCCTCAGATTTCCTTATATGTAAAATGAAGGTTGGACTAGTTATCTCTAAGATCCTTCTCACTCCAATGCCACATAAGCAACAAGGCCATAAACTCAGACATGACATCACGCCAATGCTCAATTTCAGAACCCACAGCACCTTGCCCCATAGGGAAGCCACCATGAGTTGAGTCATTGAGTTTCACCAGCCTGATTTTATACCTTGTTCCCTTTCAGAAGTACCTTCTCAACCATGTTTCTGAAGCCCTTCCACCCATCTGGGAGCTTTCAGAGGTGGAACCCTGAGTCAAGCACAAAGCTTCTTGGAAAACTCTGGCTATAGAGGAGCAGGGCTTTGTGTTGGCCAAGGGTGCACTGATTTCAGGCACTTCTAACTTGTTGAAAACAATTACCACTTATTCTGTGATTCTTCATGCTTGTTCTGAGCTCAAATTCCACCTGGACGGTTCAGAGTTAGCAGAGCATGTAAAGGGTGATGTTTTTCACCTGCTCAGACATTTTTCAGATGCTTTTTGTGATTGGATAACTCAAACCTAGCTTTGTTTTAAACCCTCAAACATGCTGTGATATTGATGGGAAAAGGAAGTTGACAAGAAAGGGAGATGGTCCCCTCATTTCAGCCCTTATGTGAAAAGGTAGGGAAGCCTGGAAGGAGGGCTTTACTGCACCAACACAAACATGTACCCTAACCAAAAGACTGCTCAGGGCACAACAAAGAAAATAGAACTTCATAAATGTCGCAAACAGGACAGAATCTACAATTAAAACTCGATCTGACAATCCCGGTTTCCAACACAAGTGCAGTTTTAGGTTATGCAAAATATTTCTTTGCCGTGAAATCAAGAGCTGGCTGTAATTTCTGACACACCATATTGCAATACGGTTACTTAGAAAACTTAGCATATGTATATATAATTTTTCAAACAAAGATGTTGTTGTTGTTCTAAGTGCAAAGCCCACAGCAGTTATATTTGTTACAAACATTGAGCTTAATCCAGGGAGGGGGGGAAATTACTTTTTTCTGCCACAGGAAGTCATAATTACATTAACTCCAGAACATGGTTTGCCAAAATTACAGTTTCCCTCCCTTTGGACCTCATGAAAATATGAGGATGGAGAATTGGCTTTGGGTCTTTGCTCACATAAATTACAACATCTGAAAAAGCAGGGAAGACTTTTGGAATAATCCTTAGAACCAACCAACTTTTCCCTTCCACGTACTATTGTAAAGTCCAAAATGTGGAGCAAATTAAATTAAATGACAGGTTTCAGAAGACAGGTACAAGTATTATAATTTACTACTGCTTATAAATAGCATTTAGTAATAGTTATCCCTGATCCATACACACTCACATGTGTTAATTCAATCCATATAACAAGCTTCTGAGATAAGTGGCATTATTATACCCATTTTACAGATAAAGAAACTGAGATATGGAGCAATTTCATTGCTTTCTCTTTTTTTCATGATCCAATATTTTTATTTATATTTTTGCATCACTTTCTCAAAAAGTTTAAGAGCCAAGATTCAAACCTGAGCAACATGGCTCCACAATTTTAACCTACATTTTTAAACTGTGTACCTACTATATGCAATGGTAATGTTTTGCTAGGTACTTTAACATTTTTGTTTCATTTAATTCTTACAGCATTGTAGATTCCCACAGTCCAATTTAGAGATGAACTAAATATGGATTAACAAGACTAAGTAAGTAGACAAGAGGCACACAGGATTTGAACCAGGACTACCAGATTCCAAAGTATGTAGAAAGTTATGCTAGGCACTCTGTGATAGACATGGAGAGTCCACTGAAGATGTGTGACATAGTCCCTGTGCATCCAAACAGCATGTCTCCTTCTGTCTAGAGCATGCAGTATCTAAGGAAAGAGATTTGCAATGTGACAGGTTCACAATGAGAACTTGGAGTTCAATAGTGTTTTGTTCCCCACACAACTGTCCCACTTACTGTGTGTCCTGTGTTAGATCAGGTCTGCCATGTTTGTTGAAGTGACTTCTGAGGTGAGAAAGTAGCCCCAAAGCCCCCTATGAGACTCCCTCATGCATGCAAGGGCAAAAAATTCTGACTATTTTGATATTTTACCAAGAAAACAAGCATCACTTGAGTTTTTAGAAATAAACTCAGAAGCTTTAAGAGATTTGAACACTTAAACATAAGGAGCTCCAAGAAGGAAAATTGGAAATTAGAAGAAATTATGGGAAGAAAACAATCAGGAGGTTCTACCAATTTGGCTTCTGGAACCCCGTGCTTTTTTGAGTTTCTAAATTCGGTCCTGGAAGTATAAATGGAATGAGAATACTCTGTGTGGATCAACGCTGGTCCTGCTGACTTCCAGGTATGAGACAGAGGGTGAAAAAGGAGCAAAAAACTTACATATCTGTCCAGATGACTGATGGTAGTGGGGGAAATCCCATTTTTCACAAATTATGGACCTTTTTTACTGCTGGTAATGCACAGAAGATTAAAGTGAAGTCTATATTTCACAAATGGGAGGACCAAATGATTTAAAACCTTTGTTATAATGACCTACTTTGGAGTGAAGAATCAATTTCTTTTACAGCAAGAATGTGTTAATTTAGGGAAAGGCAAAGAGGGAGAGAGGAAGCACATGAACCGAGTGTAAGAGAAAAGCAGGGAAAGGTGGGGAAAGAAAATAGCTAAGGAGGTTGAGTAGGCTTTTCTGGCTCTATTTTTATATGTCAAGCAATTTAGAAGTAATTTTTGCAAAGAGGTGACAGAATAAACTTTGCATGCCATTTAAGTCCTGGTTCTGCCCCTTAGGAGCTGTATTAGTTTCCTGTTGCTGTAACAAATTAACACACATTTAGTGCCTTAAACCAACACAAATTTATTATCTTTCAGTTCTGTAAGTCAGAAGTTGGACACAGGTCTCACTGGGCTAAAATCAAGGTGTCACCAGGTCTATGTCTCCTGGGGACTCTATCGAAGTGCCCGTTTCCTTGTCTTCTCCCACTTCTTAGGGCCACCCACATTCCTTGACTCACGAACCCTTTCCCCAACAAAGACAGCCACAGCCATTCAAGTCTTTCCACGTCACATTACTTTGACACTGACTCCCCTTCTGCCTCCAACTTCTGCTTTTAAGGCCCTTATGACTACATTGAACCCAACCAAATCACTTTCCTTCTTTGGATCAGCCTGTCAGTCACCTTAATTCCATCTGTATTCCTTTGCTGTGTAACTAACATAACTACATGTTCTAAGATTAGGTCACAGACATCTTTGGGGGACCATGATTCTGTCCTTCACAGGTACTGTGGTACGTTGGCCGCTGATCCATTTTCCTCCTCTACCCAATGAGAATAAACAAGCTAGTCTCTAGATTTCTGCAAAATTCAAATGCTAGTATATCTGTAACTTCTCTGTAAGAACAGACCCTGGATAATTAGAGCCTATGATGATCATTATCAGCTCTTGGTAAACTTACAGTTAATAAGGCCACAATGAAACCTTTCCTAATGATCCACATAGTTATTTAACAGTTAATGTTGCTAATATTATTTTTAAGTATTTTATTCCTTCCTTTCCATTATATAAACCCTCTGGAATGTTGCTGTCCTCAGCATCAGCACATCAATGGGCTCCTGCAGCCTGGCATGAACCTGGCAGTAAATAACAAACTTAGTTTTCTACTTAAGCTATGGCAGATTTTTCCAACTTTGCTTTTTACACAGAACCCTGCCTGGAGTCAAGGGGAGCTGAGAAAATGGAAAAGAAGTGAAAGTGGTGGCTTAAGTGATTTGGCTTCTCCTGTCACACAAAGCAGCAGGATCTCCCTGGCAGGAGCTCCTTCAAATACCAGTAGGTCCAAAGCCCCTCAGTAACCCACCTGAGCAAATGGCCATGTCTTACATTGAAAGGCCAGAAGTTCCTTACTCTTAGAACATAAAAATAAGAGGATTGACAAGCAAAGGCCCCTTCCTCCATTCACTGTGCTAGTGTTACAGCTCTCTCAGATATTGCCTAATTAGGATCCAGACACCTGAGCAAGCTTCCCTTCGATAGAGCTAAGCATTGCTGGAAATTCTGCCAGGCGCCCACCAATGAACCAAATTCTTTATCTCATGCCTGCTCAGCCCGTAGGAAATTCAAGGCAGTTGCTCTGTGAAGCTAGCCAGGTATACGATCTGGCTGAAGATGAAAAGACTGTGCTTGGAGACCCAGCCAAGGCCCCACTCATCCAGCATGAGGAAGCCAGAGATTCCTTCAGGATAACATTAACCCAGGAACCATCTCCAATAAGCACTAACAAGTTCTTCTGGGTCAGATCATTCTGCTCTGTACAACATGAATATGAGGGCCAAACTCCAGGGACCTTAGACCCCCACACCACAGCTTCTCCACAGATGGGTACAGCCTTGTCCCACTAACTCCAGCCTCAAAGCCTGTTTGTGCTGGGGCAGCAGCCTTCCTGTCAAATCCCCTCAGCTGCTGCTGCTGGGAGAAAAACGGATGTCTAAGTCACAGTCACAGGATGAAATGGGACAGAAAAAAAGACACCTTCTGACTCTGTAGCTTTTTCCCTCCACGACAAGACACCCCCTTCAAATAGAAGAGGGAAAAGGAGGAAGAGCTGCCAGAAAATGCTCAGGCTAGTGGCATTTAACCTTTAGAACAATATGTGAGCACAGCTTTGAAGTGGTTAATGTTGCTCGACTTTGACAGGGAGAAAAAGAAAAAAGCTTTTCAACTTTCCATGATCCCCTGATCATCCCTTCTCTTATAGGAAACAAATTCTAAAATTATCTGTCCCTATTCTCATTCTCTCACTTATTCTAGAAAGTTCGGAGGATAGCACTACTCCATGGAGGTCACATCCAGTATCTTGGGAACCCAAGAACTTCCAAAAGTGGTGTGAACGGCAATAGATGAAGGTAAAGGCAGATCCCTCAAGCCGAACACTCCCACAAACACATACTCCCCCAGGCAGCCACAGCTGCACCCACAAAAGGGAGGCAAAGGTTCAAAGACAACAGTGAGGGTTGTCAACCAGACATCTGTACATCAAAGGACAAGTAGCTCTATCCCTCGGATACATGCATGGGAAAATAGAGCAGACAGAAAACAATAAATTATCAAAATGACATAGCTTTAGGCAATCATCCAGAGAGCTAAAAGGGCTACAAAGAGAAACATACACACACACACACATACACACACACACACACACACACACACACACACAAACACTCGTGAGACCAAGTTCCATGAAATACAACCCAATGTTTCCTTATGAATTTTCATACTCCTCTGTGATCCATCACAGCAGATATTACACCCTAAACTATCATTCATCATGAAGAGCTCTACAAGCAGGCAGAGAAGCACAGCACTGAGGGGATTCTCAGCCTCTGTTCCCCGGGGGGGCCTCCCTGTAACCTATTCAAGCCATGAACGGGAGCTCAGGAAGGAAGACAGTACCAAGGTTGCAGGCATTTAGCAGCACCCCTTCCTGTAGGAATGGGTGTCAAGGGCCCTTCCCACTTTGTCAGGGACTTTGCTTAATTACACACTCATACCTGGGAATGGAGAACTTCACCAGCAGATTCCTACTAAGCAAAAATGTGTCTTCCTCTGTTTTCTGCTCTCACGTCTAAGAGGCCCTGGTAATTTCCTAGCTTCAGCTTTGCCTATTGAGGCTCAACCTCTTTCACCAAAGAAAGGCGTTTTTTCCTTAAGAAATTCTGAATTAAGACCCAGTACCTCCATCAGAACCATCTACCTATAAATTTTGGGACCCAGGAGGAACAGTGGGGAAAAGAGTAAGCAGAGTAAAAAAGAAAATGAGAAAAGGAAAAGGCGGGGACAGAAAAGAGATGGAGTGTGACTGACAACTCTATATACATCTCCTCACTTTGTCCTTACGACAACCCTAAATAGAAAGCTTTCTGTACTCTTATTAAAAAAAAAAAAAATGCTGGAGCAGTGGCTCAGCAGCTAAGGCTCTTGCCTTTCATATGCACCCCAGCACATGTATACAAGAAAGTATCAGAGCAACAAAAGTCAAATGACAGACTAAAAAAAATTGATTCTCTCTCTCTCTCTCTCTCTCTCTCTCACTGTCCCTCTCTCTTAAAAAAAAAAAATAGGCTCAGAGAAGCTTGTTGATTTTGTGAGATTATTTTATGCTTTATTTTCTGAGAAGGTCACCTAAGGTAAGGATAATAGGCTGTGGTTACCCCTACTTTCTCAGGAGATACACCCTCAGGTCTTGCTAAGAGGTGGCCATCCTGCGCTGGGATCCATTTAGCCTATGGAAGCAGAGTCCAGCTTGCTGAGAAAGAGAACAGAGAGAGTCATCTCCCACAATGGGTTTCTCCCAGATGAGGGGGCTGAGGTTCCAGTTCCTGGGTAGCAGCTTGCCCAGTCAAAGAAGCTCATCAGCCCATCCTGGGGCAGTC
Source organism: Aplodontia rufa (assembly GCA_004027875.1). Lineage (NCBI taxonomy): Eukaryota > Metazoa > Chordata > Mammalia > Rodentia > Aplodontiidae > Aplodontia > Aplodontia rufa. Next base: position 45,417 of record PVKS010008461.1, on the reverse strand, counting down.
ACATGAGTAGGAAACAGTTGGGAATGGGTATTTGTTCCTGGAGAACCTCAATGAGGCTGCTGCCTCAAAAACGGGAATTCAGAGACTTCTGAAGGCAGTAGGGCTGCAGCTTCTGCTCTTAGCACGGAGCATGACCTGGATGGGTGAATGGACCTCTCAAGGGCCCACTGCAGGCTGAGAAAGAGACTTGGTCTTACTTTTCCTGATGGAACTCAAGAAGGATTCCTGCCAGGGTAAGAAGAACCCAACACTAAGTGGATATGGAATAGTCTACCATAGGGCAAGACTAGAGGAGGAATTTAACACCAGCATGAGGACAATCTGAACAACATGCGGGATCTGAGAGCTACCCATGGTAGCCAAAGAAAAACCACAAATCGCATCAGATAGCTCAAGAGTTTCCTCTTTTGTATCATGCTTTGCTCCCCCTGCCCCAACTCTGGTGGAACCAGAAGAAGAATAAAAAACAAAGAAAGCAAGGGATGCAAGCAGTTATGCCTAGTTCCCCATTCCAGAGCAGGCCTGAGCTAAGGGTAGGAATGGGGAAAAGAGATTTAAAAAGCTTCCAGGTATAGGTGAAATTCATATTTTAATAATTCAAATGAGCTTTCATTATTAAAATAAATTCTAACAAGCAAAAGGCTGTCAACACAAAGGGGGACAAAATGTTACATGGAGGAGAGACAGCCTCTTCAACAAATGGTGCTGGACAAACTGGACAGCCAATTGCAGAAAGTTGAAATTAGACCCATATCTTTCACCTTGCACAAAAATCAAATCAAAGTGGATCAAGGAGCTAGGAATTAAACCAGCTACCTTGCAACTGATGGAAGACAAATTAGGTCCAACACTTCAGCATTTGAGAGTAGGCAAAGAGTTGCTCAACACGTCTCCTAAAGGGAAGGAAGTAAAGTCAAAAATCAGTGAATGGGATGCCATAAAGCTAAAAAGCTTTTGCAATGCCAAGGAAATAATCAAAATAGTCAAGAGGTTTCCTACAGAATTGGAGAGAATCAAGGGCTGTGATTCCTTGGACAGGGGCCTCATATCCAGAATCTACAAAATCCTCAAAAATCTCAACTTGACAAACAACCCAAATCAATAAATGGGCCAAAGAGCTAAATAGAAACTTCTCAACAGAGGACATTGATCAAGCCAATGAATACATGAGAAAGTGCTCTAAATCACTAGTAATCAGAGAAATGCAACTGGAAGCTACATTAAGATTTTACCTCACGCCAGTCAGATTGGCAAAAATGAAGAAAATAAATAATAATAGATGCTGGAGGGGTTTTGGAGAGATAGGCACACTAGCACACTGTTGGTGGAACTGCAGACAGGAAAGCAGTGTGGAGAATCCTCAGAAAACTAGGGATGAGCCCATCCCTAGTTTTTCCAAGGGATTTAGAATCAGCACATTACAGTGACACAGCAAAATCAATGTTCACAGCAGCTCAATTTACAATAGCTAAATTATGGAAACAACCCAGATGCCCCTCACTGGATGAATGGATCCAAAAACTGTGATACAAATATACCATGGAGTTCTACTCAGCAATTAGAAACAATGATATTGCAGCCTTTGACAGTAAATGGATGGCTATGGAAGAAATTATGAAGAGTAAAATCAGCATAACCCAAAGAACCAAGGGTCGAATGTCTTCACTCATCTGTGAAGGCTGGAGCTAGACCCTGGCCATTGAGAAAGGAGGTCAATTCTCATGTTTTAAATCCAGAAAAGGTGTAGTGACATACAACCTAAGGCATTTGTAGAGATGTATTGGGAAGGAGGGGGGAGGAGGGATAAGGATGGGTAATTGGGGGGGACTCGTGGGGGTAAATCTAATTTTCAGAATATATATATATTTATATTATATTGTTTCATTAGAAGCATGTTTGATTGTTCAACAAATAAATTTCTTTTTTTCATTTTTTTTAAATTTTTGAACAACCATACAAATTTTTAACAAAATAATATAAAATGTGTATAGATTCTGGATATTACAATTACCCCCAGGAGTGCCCTCCCAATTACCCACCCTTATCCCTCCCTTCCCCTTCCCACAATATCTCTAAAAAAGGATTATGTTGTATAGCACTACATCTTATCTGTATTTAACACATGATAATAGACCAACTTTCTCACTGTCCAGGGTCTAGTCCCAACCTCCACAGATGAGTGGAGACAATCTACCATTAGTTCTCTGGGTTAAGCTGATTTTACTCAGCATAATTTCTTCTATAATTAAAAAAAGACTGTCAGCAACTGAAAAATTCAGATCCTGGCGTGAAAAGTGGGGCTACAGATTGGACACAATATGGATTGAAGGTGGTGTTGGGAGAAAAATAGAAAAACAGCATTTTCTAATCTGGACCCTTATCAAAGTCAGTCCAAAGAAAGGTTAATTACATTGAATATTACAGATGTTTGCAAAATCAGAATTTGAACTGTTTTATGACTGCAAAGGCAAATCATTATAATGCCACGGGGGTAGAAATCGAAGTCATCTGAAGTTGTTAAGCCTTAAGTTGAACAAATGTTTTGGATTCACTTCTCTCTCATGGTTATCAGCATCATCATAAATCTATTTCTTTCAGGACTTGAAGAGACCTGTTTAAGAATTTACACAGGGTTCTTTAGTGCAAATGAATCCAGTTCCACATCATTTTGTGCACTATTATGTCAAAGTTGGTGGCATGAGAACACCTTGGCTGGCTAATTTAGTGGAAAACACCAAGAAGCAAGAACTGTCAGACTCCTCCCTTCTTGAACAAGCTGAGCCTAGGCTATAGCCCTGGGACCTCTCAACTATACCTTTATCTTGGCCTGCTTTTAGTAAGAATTCCAAGTTAGTTTAGTTGGCATTCCCTTGTGTGGTATGACCTCTGAGCAATTTTCCATTCACTGATCGACTCTGTCCATAAATCCCCCACTGCCTTGCTGTGTTCAGAACTGAACTTGGACACACTCTCCCCTATTGCAGTAGTCTTTCCTCTATTGCAACAGACTTGGAGAAAATCTGTCTCTCCTTTTACAAGTGTCTGTGGATAAATTCCCTTTAACAGTGCTAACTGTAGTAACCTTACTTACTGACTAGGGCGATGATGAAAGGTGACAAGGACGTGCACTACATCTGTTTGTGGTTTTGCCAAACCTGTTTTCTTTCATTGTTGCCAAAAACATTTTTAATTTTCTATCCTCTCTGGTTGTTTGAACCAAAGAGAAAAAAAACATTGAAGAAAATATTCAAAAGGGAAAATTAGTATGCACTAAAGGTTGGGGAGAAAGAAAAAGGAAAGAGAAACAAAGAGGCTTTAGTCAAGTCAGGCTTACGTACTAAATGTTATAGCTCTATAAATTCCCAGAAGTGCAAAAAGATCTCAGTGTACATAATACTTTAAAAAGTCACAGTAGGAAAAAGGAAATGAATTCAACTCACTTGCTTTCGGGGCTGCCCTAAAAAAGAGAGAGAAAGAAAAGGAAGCAGATAAATGCTGCTAACAGAGCTCTTTGCAATGTTTCAAAATGAATAAATAAAACCTTCCCTGCCAACTTTTTTTTATTATTATGTCTGTCTCTGACTTTTTAAATGCTTTCCTTAAAAATGTTTTCATGCTTCCTTTTCCCTGAACGTTTTACAGTTCGCCTTCTTAAATTTCACTGGAGACCTGCAAATCAAGTTGCATCTTGCTGATTTGATAGCTGCTTTTACGCAGCCCAGCGGAAGGCAAAGCCTTAGCATCGCTCTTGCTGGGAAGAGAGTTTATTAGCAAGGCCTCCCCTGCTTGGCTGGCAGGAGGACGTTCTAGGAAGGCCAGACCAGGCTCATTCCGGCCCAGGGGCCAGCAGGCAGGTGTCTGGATCAGGCCACTCGGTGGTGACCTTCAGTCTCATAGCAACAACAAAGGAAATCACCTCTTTCTCCAAACATCATTAGAGACCCTTACTTCCCACCCTGGTTGGAAGAAAGAAAGAGAAAGTGGTCAGACAGGAGATGAAAAATCCTTGTTTTGCAATCCTAGTAATTAGTCCTAGAGGATTTCTCCAACTGCTACTGCTGGCAGGAAGGCCCAGGAAGTGGAGTCCTCAGGCTTGCTGCACCGGCCGGCCACCGTGGAGCCAGCTCCCTACTTGAAATTCAAATGAGAGCTGCTCTGACCTTTCCTGTCACATATTTTATTTCAGAGACAGTTTACAAGGCCTCTCCACCATGCAGGTCATGTTTTAGTTTAAACAGAAATACTCTCGTAGGTGTTAGATGCGAGTTAATGATTACACTGAAATCATTCTAATTAGGCTCTGTTGTTACATGCTGCCCTTTGGGGGCTGCCGCTGTTGTCACATAAAGTATTTTGTAGAAAAATAATTGGTCTGAGATCTCTTCCTCCCTCTCCTGCATGCCCATTTTCCCTTGCTCTTTCTCTCTTTCTTTCTCAATAATTATTGATCTTTCAGCGCTTGATCAGGAAGATCATTTACCTCCTGGTTCCTATGAACTCTGAAGAAGCCATGAGGCTGTCGACTGGAGCCAAGAGGGAAGGAATCTTAGCAGATTCTTACCAAGGCAGGCCTGTATTGCCTTAGAGGGGAAATGAGAGAAAAGCTTTTATTAAGCTCCTCTCCAAAGCATTCTTACATTTTGTTCTCATTTGTTCTAGGGAAAGTCCCCAGGGTGAGGAGTTGACTCACTCTGATGGCCTTGTCGCCCCTGGGCATGTACGGCTGCACCAGTGCAGGGATGGATTCAGTGAGGTGGGCCATGCTGGTTCCTCCGGATAGTTTCTCCATTATTTACCTACATCTATGTACCTACACCATACACAGTTCAATTTCAAGCAACTTTCAGTCTTGTTACAGCCTGGATGATCCAATTTTAACTTTTTTTTTCTTTCTCTCAACTTTTCTTTGTTTCTTCTAATTCACCCTTAATGATTGACCCTGAAGCCTTAAAAAAAATCACTTTGTAATTTATTTAAAGGAATATACTTAACATGGGAGGAAGAGGAAACAAACTTACATTTAGAGAACTCTTATAGGGTCCATTCTGGGCAATGGACAGTACAGATCACTTGAAGGAAAAAAGACATCTTTCCTGAACATCTAAAAGTTAAGAAGTTAGTTGAAGGGTTGAAAAGAACAAAGAGGCTTTGAATGAAGGAGTAAAGATTCAAACTGGGGAGGAGATATGCAAACCTAATATCCCAAGAAAGCTGAAAGTGTGCTTAATAGCCATGTTAGTCAAAGAGACTTGACTACACTTGCCAAGGTTGCTTCCAATCTTAAAAGTATTGGGGGGAAAAAACTATTTCAAGGCCAATAGCTAATTTCACTCTATATTCTGTGCTATCAGAGAATTTGAAAAAAATAAAAACAAAGAAATATTTTGCAGGAAAAAGCTGTTTGAAGCAGGTTGGCAAAAAAATTCACTTGTCCTGATAGCAGAAACAATGTATAAAGAATCAACAAAATTATAAAAGCATTGCTACTGTTTACCTATCTTAAAAATTCAATATCTCTAGGATTTGATACCTGGTCCAATAATCCTTACCACTCAAAGTGTGGTCCACGGACCAGCAATGCCAGCTTCACCTGGGAGTTTGCTGGATATACAGACTCTCAGACCCCCAGTCCAGTCCTAGAGAGTCAGAATTTTCTCTTTAAGAAAATCCCCAGGTGATTCAC
>PVKS010008461.1:0-39634 GCA_004027875.1 Aplodontia rufa | reverse complement strand
ACTATTTCAAGGCCAATAGCTAATTTCACTCTATATTCTGTGCTATCAGAGAATTTGAAAAAAATAAAAACAAAGAAATATTTTGCAGGAAAAAGCTGTTTGAAGCAGGTTGGCAAAAAAATTCACTTGTCCTGATAGCAGAAACAATGTATAAAGAATCAACAAAATTATAAAAGCATTGATACTGTTTACCTATCTTAAAAATTCAATATCTCTAGGATTTGATACCTGGTCCAATAATCCTTACCACTCAAAGTGTGGTCCACGGACCAGCAATGCCAGCTTCACCTGGGAGTTTGCTGGATATACAGACTCTCAGACCCCCAGTCCAGTCCTAGAGAGTCAGAATTTTCTCTTTAAGAAAATCCCCAGGTGATTCACAGGCACATTCTGAGATGCACTGTTTTGCTGCGTTCCTACCTTCAATAAAATCACAGGAACTTCTTATTCCCCATAGAAGTAAAGGATTCCCTGACTCTGGGTCGTGTCTTATGAAATCTCACACTACCAGAAAAGGAGGTATAAGCTCCAAGTCCTTGCTTGGTTCGCCCACAAAGTTGAAAAGAATAAAACAACACATTAACTGAGTTTTTAACAAACAAAGTAATAATGAAAATTTCCTTGAGAAATGTGTTGTTGTTGTGTTTTATTTCAGTTTGGCATTGATGGGGTTTCAGAGGCAGCATTCAGAAATCCTTGAATTCTTGGGAAGAAAATGATAAAAATTAAAATACTGAGTTGGAGACCTCATGTTCTTTCTGTCTTCAGAGCTAAAGCGAGTTGTCAGTTTGCGAAAATCTTTGCTATATCAATAAACATTCCTCTAGTGATGCTAAGAATTCAATTAATGTTCTCTGCAAGTATAGGAAGACTACTTTTCTCACCAGTTTGATTTGTTTGCATCTTGTTAGGATCTGGTTTTAGAAATTAGTTTTCCCTGATGTTTTAGATGCAAAATATGTCTGACAATGTATGTGTACACAGTGCGTGTGCATGTGTACATATATGCATGCATGTAAGAGTGTACTACACACAGACCAATATGAATGATAAAGACATTTGCTCTTCTAAACAATTAAGCAAGATTATTTCATGACCCCCATGAACCCTAGACTGCAGCCTGGTGCCTCTCAAAGCCTCTGACTGCCGTGTTTGTTGGTAACACCTTTGTCACTGCCTAAACAAGGCATCAATAATTAAATTCCCATTTATAAAGAGAGGAAATTATTCATGCCATCAGCACTCCCCATCAATAACGGGAGGAAACCTAACTATCTCATTACCCCTTCACACTATGTGCAAACAGAACTGCCCGTTGTTGACAATAAATATTTGATAAGTGAGAAAACAGGAAGGATAAACCAAGGATGCAGAGTGGAGCTGCTCAAGAATTGCCAAGGGATGTGGGCCCAGTGGTCACAGTTTATCTTCTGAGTCCCCCCCATATTGGTTTCTAGACTGACCACAGCTGAATGGAAGGGAGGCCACCTACCTACTTCCAAATCATGTGAGCATTGTCTATTCATATCTAAAAACAAAAGAACCACAAACCTTGCCTCTCTTTTTCCCTACTTTGCTTTTTCAATACATTCCAAGAGAAATTTCTCAATCTTTTAAAACAAGTCACTGCATCTGAAACACTGTATTGCTGCAACATCCTCAGAGTTTAATGGAAAATGTACTATAAATGAGATGGGAGCTCTGGATTCAGGCCAGTTTGCCACAGACCAGCTGGGAAGCCATGGGAAGCTGCTCTACCCCTCTGTGCCTCAGTTTCCTCAAATCAAAACAGACATTTGGAAGAGCTGATTGCTCTTTTGGTTCGTGACAGTAAAATGTTCATTTTTCACAGAAAGTCTTTTCAAACAAAAAAAATTTAAAAAAAGAAAGAAAGCCAGGAAGATCACAAGTGACCCGAAAGCAGAAAGGCAGTGTGATTTTTCAGTTTGGTATTGACTTTGCAGCCGTCCTTGGAGACATAATAACTCCAATATAACAGCAGTCATGTTGGATTAGGGTCTGTCTTAAAGATCCAATTTTAACTTAATTTCCACTTAAAGATCCTGTCTCCAAATAGCTGCTGTCTAAGGTACTAGAGGCCAGAATTTCAATATATGATTTCTGTAGGGACATGATTCAGCCCAAACAGGTACATTCAACACAATGAGGCCACATTTTTGTTTGTTTGTTTGCTTGCTTATTTTGGTGCTGAAAATTGAAACTGGGGGCACTTTGCCATTAATCTACATCCTCAGACCTTTTTACTTTTTATTTTGACACAGAGTCTCACTAAATTGGTCTCAAACTTGCAATCCTCCTGCCACAGTCTCCCAAGTCTGGTATTACAGGCATGGGCCACAATTTTTTTTCTTTTTTATTAAGAAATTTAATTATTGTACAATCAAAAATGCATCCGAAGTAACAAGATGATATGCATATATTCTTTGACTCTCTGTGTTATGCTCTTTGCCCAACATTATTTCTTCCATCACCATCCATTTACCTTCAAAGGCTGCAATATCATTGCAGTGGAACTCCATGATATGTACCACAGTTTTTGGATCCATTCATCCAGTGAGGGGCATCTGGGTTGGTTCCATAATTTAGCTATTGTAAATTGAACTGCTACGAACATGGATATTGCTATGTCGCTATAATGTGTGGATTCCAACTCCCCAGGAGAAATACCCAGGAGTGGGAGAGCTGGATCATATGGTGGTTTCATCCCTAATTTTTTGAGGATTCTCCATACTGCTTTCCAGAGGGGCTGTACCTGTCTGTCTGCAGTTCCACCAACAGTATGCTAGTTTCCTGTCTCTCCACAACCCCTCTAGCATCTAGTATTGTTTATATTCTTCATTTTTGCCAATCTAACTGGCATGAGGTAAAATCATAATGTAGTTTTCATTTACATTTCTCTGATTACTAGTGATTTAGAGCACTTTCTCATGTAGTCATTGGCTTATTCAAAGTCCTCTGCTGAGAAGTTGGCCCATTTATTGATTGGGTTGTTAATGTTTTTGAGGTTGAGATTTTTGAGGATTTTGTAAATTCTGGATATTAGTCCCCTGTCAGAAGAATCACAAGCCATGATTCTCTCCCATTCTGTAGGAAGTCTCTTGAAAATTTTGATCATTTCCTTGGCTATGCAAAAGCTTTTTAGCTTTATAACATCCCACTCACTGATTTTTGACTTTAGTTCTTTCACTTTAGGACTTTGTTTAGAAAGTCATTGCCTACTCCCAAATGCTAGAGTGTTGGTCCTAACTTATCTTCCAACATTTGCAAGGTAGCTGATTTAATTCCTAGTTCCTTGATCCATTTTGATTTGATTTTCATGCAAGGTGAAAGACAAGGGTCTAATTTCAACTTTCTGCAAGTAGCTGTCCAGTTCCTTCAGCACGATTTGTTGAATAGGCAGTCTCTCCTCCATGCTATGTTTTGTCCCCCTTTGTCAAAGATCAGATGCTTAAAGATTTGTGGGTTTGTTTCAGGGTCTTCTATTCTATTCCATTAGTCTTCATTCCTATCTTGATATTAGTACCATCCTGTTTTAGTTAATACAGCTCTTTAGTGTAGTTTTAGATCTGGTAGAGCAAAACCACCTGTTTCAGCTTTCTCGGTCAGTAATGTTTTGGCTCTTCTTGGTTTCTTATTGTTCCAAAGGAATTTGAGAATTGAAACCACAAATTTTTAACAATGAAAGTCTGAGTATATTTCTAGCATGTTCTTTAAGTGAAATCACACAAATCATAAACCCAAACCATAATGAGAACCATGCTATCAATAGGGTAATGTGGTACCAAAAGAGAACACCAACCAAACATTGGTCACAATGCAGTACTGACTCTATGCACCACAATCAGAGGCACTTTTGAGCAGAAAGGGAGCACACCATGGAGGCAAAGGCTAACAGGAAGACAGAAGGTGGGTGCTTCTCACTAAGCGGCCTTGACCATCACTTGGTGTTTCAGTGGCTCCATTTCTGCCTTCATAATAACAGTAGCAACACCTCATGAGGTTATTAAAAGAATTAAAGGTGATCATCAAGATAAAATCTCTTTGCAAACTTAAAATGCTGTCCTATATAAAGAATATAATTGTTAAGTTCAACTATATTATTTACTGTTTTACAAATGAGTGATTATCATTGTTGTAATGGTTAATTTTAGGATTCAGGAATACTAGAGAGCTAGTAAAGTGTTATTTCTAGGTGTATCTTTGAGATTGTTTCCATATCACAGGAGATTACCCTATGGGTTTATGGCCTAAGTGGGAAAGATTCACCCTCAGTGTGTATGGCTACCATCCAGTTGGCTGTGGGCCCAGATAGAACACAAAAGGCAAAGGAAGGGCAATCTCCTGCCTCTCATCCCTGCTCACAGCTTGAATTTGCTCTTCTTCCCTGTCCATGGAATCAGAATTCCAGGACCTCCAGCCTTTCGATTTCAGGATTTATACCAGCACTTCCTCTGGGTCCTTGAGCTTTTAGATTTAGACTGATCCATGCTCCTAGCAACCCAAGTTCTCAGTTTTCAGAGGGCCTATTATGGTACTTCTCAGTCTCCCTAATTGCATGAGCCAATTTCTTTAATGAATCTCCTCTCATCTATCTATCTATATCCTGTTGGTCTATCTCTCTAGAGAACCCTAATGCAAGAGTATTAAGGCTTCAAAGACAGAAAATCCCGTGAAGTTGGAAACTTTTGCTATGCACTAATTACATTTCTCCCACAGCCCTAGCTGGGCACACAGGAGGTTTCCAATAAGTATTAGTTGAACTAACATTTCAGAAGGACAGTTTTCATCAAGCTCCTTTTAATTAAAAGACATAACATTGAACAAAGATGCCTAGTTTCTGGAAAATGAAACTAGAAATATCAATCAGCTTGCCCATTAAGTTGAGATTATGAGAATTTCCCACCATTTTGCCATTATCTTTTTGTAATTAAAGTACATCAATACATTGAGAATGCCTTGAGAAAAACATTAATCAGTATTCCTTCCAAGGGCATTGGATATGGTACATGATTCTTGTCTGATGATGGGGGAGCTCCTTCATTTCCTGGTAATTAGACAGGACCTTCAGTGTAACTGAAATTTGTGCCTGATAAACGAGCCATTCTCTAATCAACATATCATGGGTTCATACCTATTCTGAGATTTTATTTTAAGGTGGACTGAGTTTCACATAATTTTTACATTATATTAAGTTATACTTATCACTACCACCTTAATCCTTCCTTAAATGTTTGAATGGTGGAAAATGTAAAACAAAATACCAAGAAAATCTAGCTGGAAGGTGAACGTATCAGATTATGAGAAAAGAGAATTTTACATTGGGATTTTTTTTTCATTCTAAAGAAATATGTCCTGAGTATTGTGGTCTTCCCCCCAATGTCTTTTTGCAAATCCTTAATATCTATGTCGCCTCAGCTAGAGCTTTGTTAGTCAAAGGTCTTTCTCAGTAAGGGCTGGTAGTTTTATTTACTTCCATTTTAATTTATATCGAGATGAAAAGCATTATTTTAATTCAAGTATAATTGTAATGCTTCACAATTTATGTAGCTGCTTTCCTACTTGGAACTACTTCCTGCTGAAGAACATTCCTATGATGTTATTACAAACAGACAAATACAGGATTATGGAGAGTTAACCTCTGAAGTTCCCATGTAAAATACTCTTATGTTACCAGGAATAAAGAGTGACCAAGAACATTTAAAAGAAAGGGGAAGAAGAAACAAAAGCAGCAGGCGTCTTGGTGGAAACAAGCAAATTATTTTCCCTATTCTTGGATATGAATATGTAGAGATGGATACGAAGGTGGTACCCAACCAGATGTAGGCTCTGAGATCAGACTGCCTAGTGTGATCATCAGCTCCGCCACTTACTAGCTATGTAATTGTGGGCACATTCTTAACCTCTCTATCCTCAGTTGTCTCTTTCATGAAGTCAGAATCATATGAACATCTACTTCATAGGGTTATCTTAAGGTTCATAAGAGTTAATTAATATAAAGGACTTAGGGCTGAGCCTGGCAAATGCTGTCTGAATAGACATTAGCTACTTATGTTGTTATTGCTATTGTAAAAATGCTCAGTCTTCCTTTAGTCAGAATTTAGCCTATGGTTAAGATCATTCCAAGTATGTCAACATCTGATACAAACATAGGACGCATGCGTTCTGGTCTTTTTGTAAGGCAAGAGGGATGGACTGGTCCGCCCTTCACAGCTCTCACATTCAACGTTACCATGAGGCCAACAGATCATCCAAGCCTTTAGGTTACATATAACCTAGAACAGGAAGAAACCTGAAGGACAGTACTTTGCATTTCATATGTTTTGTGATGAAGACACTAACTCAGGGAGAATAGCTCTGGCTGGATTTGTTGCAAGTGACAGTGTGTACAGCACGGGGCTGGAGAGGAAATAACATCCTTGAGCAGAGCAGCTACTCCCCATGACACCCCCAGCCAATATCACCAACCATCCATTCACTCCTTATCTGGGGTAGTCCTCAGCCCAGGATTTTGTAGACTAACGCATGCACACACAGCTAGATAGAAAAGTGACTCAGAAGAGGAAAATGCAAGTTTCTTGAGACTAGAACCATATCTTAACCTTTTCTTCCTTCTCCCAGTAATCCTAGCACTTTGCCTCATACACAGTAGGTCTTATGGGAAAAAATGTTTAAAAATGTTGACTTAGTTCAATTTACAGATATATATAGATAATTTCCTCACCTTTAACATGATTTGACATATAGGAAGAAGGAAATGATGAAAGATATAGCTCATGATAAAATTTTCAAATCCCTTCTTAGTTCAGAATTCCTATCATATCCCACATGCCTGCCTCTCCAAAAAGAAAATAAAATATATGTAGAGAGAGATACACTACTTTGTCACAGGGCCTTACTATACCAATGCACTGTGAGAGTTCTCAAACATCTTGCAATCAACATAGACCAACACTTGCCCATTTTGGAGCACCTCCACTGGAACATTTTTGCCTATTTGGGCTGCTATAACAAAATACCATAAACTGGGTAACTTATAAACAACAGAATTGATTTCTCACAGTTCTGCAGTCTGAAAACCCAAAATTATGATGCCACCAGATTCAGTGTCTGGTGAGGGCCCCCTCTGTGGTTCATAGATGGTTCCTTCTACCTTCATCCTCACATGGAGGAAGGGATGAAACCCGGTGTCTTCAGCCCCTCATAAAGTCATTAATCCCATTCTTGAGAGCTCCACCATCATGACCTAATCACCTCCCAAAGGCCCCACCTTCTAACACCATCACATTGGAGATTAAGTTTCAACATATGAATTCGGGGGCTGGTGGGGGCAGAAGGAACACCAATATTCAGTCCATAGCAAAACACATAAAATTACTTTGTCAAATCAAAAGGCATTGTTGGCTTCAAATTAAAAACAAACTTTGGATGGCTGCCAAATTCTATTTATCAAGGTAACAAATAATATTTACTGATTGCATCATTTCCCTAAATTGTTTTCCATCCTCAGGACATGTTGTTTGCATCTTAATTTAGCACTAATTTCTCCACAGTAGGAACTTCTCCCATGTGCTTTACCTTGCTCTTGCTTCTGACAAAAGTAAACACTGTCTTGGACGGTGCTGGAAACTCGCTGGGGCAGTGGATTCGTGCATCCTGCCTCAGGCAAAGCCTTTCTTTCCACACTTTAGGGACTGCACAGCTATCGCGTGTAATTTTGATTCTCAATGCTTTAGCAATCATGCATGGGACTTCTTTAGGCAAGTGAGACTGAAATCTCTCTCTGACAACATGTTGGAACGTGTCCTCGTCAAGGACACAGATGAAGAATGCTAAAAAAGGAAGGCATCCTTAGAAAAAGAATGAGACAAGAGCATCAACCCAGAATTGAGCCTAAATATGGGATACAGTTCATCTTCTCCCAATTATGGCTTGATTTGGTGTTTCCATATTGACTGCAACCTGGACAGCAAGAATCAGAAACTGCAACATCACTTGAGGTTCAGTAGAGATGACAATGAGGCCTTAAAATCAAATTAACTCCTCCCTCAAGTAGACAATAAATATTTTGCACCTCATAATTAGACAAGAATTCACCCCAGAGTGGCCTCGAATTAAGGTCTTCAAGTGAAATCATGTAAGCCACAATAAGGAGACAACAATTACCTGATCTCTCCTTTGACCAAAACTTTACTCTGGTTCCTTGAATCTTCTGCTAGTTTTCCCTTCCTGTCCGTGCAAAATGCTGTTTGAGCAACAATTCATCTAAATCAGTTTAGGGAAAATCCCCCACCTTTGGTATCTGACCATCCTGGATATTTTATCACCCTGACCTGCCCTCAGCAATAACCCTAAATCACTTTGGACAGAATCCACTTACGCTACTTTTTTAAGATGGGGGGGCAAAGAATATCAATTTTATTTATTTATTTCATCTGGTTTTGTTTCTCCAACACTTGTTCTGCATGCGGTGCTGGGGTTTGAACCCTGGTCTTCGCACATGCTAGAAAGCACTTTAACTGCTGAGCCATCACTCCAGCCCCTCCACTTACTCTTGATGTTTCTTCCCAGCAATTTTTTCCTCCACTGACACCCACCCTCCTGCTGCTCGGTAATAAGACCCCACTTGTCTTCATTGAGGGTTGAGCCTCATCTCCCAATTCTGCAAGCTGGTGCAGTGGGTCCTGTACCAATCACCAGGCCCCATTCTCCTCTCTCTGAATAAAGGTCTGCCTTACCATTTTTAACAAGGGTCATGAATAATTTTTTCTTTAATAAAATCTGGGACTGGGGAGGAGGCAGAAATCAGACTGGTGGTTCCCTCCTCTAATCCAACCTGCATGATAAACTCTTGCCCGACGTCATCCTGCTCATCAGCTGGAGGAGCTCCAGGGCTCTGTATCTCACCAATCCATAGACATCTCAGCACCGTGTTCAACTTAGCATCATCAAGATCCCTGCAGAGCTCACTCAAAGCCCCATCTACAGGATGGAGCACTGACTATTTGAGCATTTGTGTTTTTGTTTTTGTTTTTGTTTTCAGGGCTGAGAACCGAACTCGGGACCTTGCACTCTGCCACTGAGCTAAATCCCCAACCCCAGCATTAATGTTTTTAATAAGCTTCATATGTAACTCCAAAACGGATGTAATTCATCTAAACAGATGTTAAACAATTTGTCTCAGGCCACAAAGGTAATAGTAATTAGATGTGGAGCTGGCCTCAGGTCCAGTCTCTAAGTCACTTCTTGATATCCTGGTTGTAAAAATGAGCTTCCCATAGCATTAACAGTCAATGGCTCCACCTGCCTTCCAAGGTTTTTCTATTTGGGATGTTTGTGGTTCTATAGTATTGTGAGCCCAGGGGTGACCTACCAATGAGTCACATCCTCCAGGCCTTTTTATTTTTTTATTTTGAGACAGAGTCTCACTAAATTGCTGAGACTGGCCTTAAACTTGCAATCCTCCTGCCCTAGCCTCCTGAGTTGCTGGGGTTACAGGAATGAGCCATCACACTCAGTTCCAAGGTCTTTAACCTAGTACCTTTCAACCAAACTTTCTCCAGTTCCACTCTTCCCACAACCCCTGAGCATACTCTGCTTTAGCCGAGCAGCCTCCTTGCTCTGTTCTGCCCCCTGACCATATTCTTCCTCTTCACGTGGAACATCCTCCCTTCCCCATCCCACCAGTTACCACTTAGTTTCTCAACTTTCTGAACAATCCCCACTTCACATGACTCTGCCACCCGCACTTTTCTCACTGCTCTGCTGTAATCACACTTCATCCTAGCCGCAATGTGTGGCCATTAACTATATATCCTTACACTGTTTCTGTGGTGGTTAACTTTATGTGCCCACTGAATTAGGTCATTGAATACCAGGATAGCTGGTTAAACATTATTTCTGGGTGTACCAGTGAGGGTTTTTCAGAACAGATTGGCATTTGAATTGTCGGGTTGGCTAAAGCAGATAGCCTTCCCAGTTGAGGCCTGAATGGAACAAAATGGCAAAGGATGGTTGAATTCACTCTCCACCTGACCGCCTGACTGCAGAAATAATTTTCTCCTGCCCCCCAATGTCTCTGACTCTCAGGCCTTCAGACCTAGATCCCAGAGTCTACCCCACTGGCTCTCCAGCTCTTAGGCCTCAAAATACACCCCTAGCTTTCCTGTTTCCATCTTGCAGAGAGTGAACCATAGGCCTTCTCAGCCTCCATAATCACATGAACCAATACCTTATTTTACACACACCCACATGCACAGGAAATACAGAAGAGAATGAGAGAGACATCGAGATCCAGTGCATTGGCTCTGCTTCTCTAGAGAATTCCAATTGTTTCTTTTCTTTTTGTATTATTTATAGTTCCATTTAATGTTATATTATATAGTTTCTTATACTGGTATTATTTAATTGGCTTCTTATAGATCACATTGTTTCTTTTCCTTAAGTTTTCCAAATAGATGGTGAGTTCCTGAAGCCAGGGCTCATCCTTCACGTTTTGTTTCAGTATCTCTCACAGCTCCTAGCAGGAAGATACTTATTGGTGGTTTGCTGTTACTCTGTGCCCATTTGGAATGTTTGTCCTGTTGCTAAGAAGTTATTTCTTTACACGAATGTCTTTATTCTTACCATCATCATTAGCTTGAGAATCAAAATCTGTGGCGCCAGAGGTTATAAACTATAAGCTTTATGACATATTTTGTTTGTCCCTGAGAATGATTTGAAAGCGGGCCATTAATGCCAAAATTTGAACAATTTGCATAAAACCTGAACTTTCAGGTCTTATGGGAAAACCATAAGAACTAGAAATCCTGTGCTCACCTCCTGCAGGTCCAGTAAACTTGGACTCAATAAAATCAGTTTCCTCCTTCAAACAGGTTTCGTAGGGTCTAATTTGCCTCAGTAGCCACCCTTCCTAAAGTACCCCCAGTACTTTCGGTGAGGTCAATAGTCATTTAGCATTGTGTTTGGCTGCTGTTTCACATCCAGTAGATAAACAGCTGCCGGAAAGGTCAGGACATCAAAGGAGAGAAATCAAAAAATATCTGAAAAAGGTTGCTCATTAAATTAATAATAGAATATATGCCTTTGTGAGGAGTATGCATATTCACCCTGGCTGACTCATTGACTGAGTTTGGGTTTCATGAGCACTGACATTTGTAAACCCTGATGTAGGACCTAATGATTGAATGACTGAGCGCAAACAGGCAAAACTGTGTTACAGGAAGTGAAATACCCATAATAACAATTGTGATTTCTCACCCATCCCATATGACCACTAAGGTCAGCAAGGGGCTCTGATTCAGGCTGCATTCTTACTAAGAGAGCAACCACTATCTTCAATACTGCCAGTCACAACCATAAACAGAACAAAAGCTCTCAAGAGGTCTCACTTTGGCCACTGAATGCTTCAATCTAAAAAGGACATACATCACACATATGTTTACCAAATTAGTCACATGACCCCACCCAACCATAGGAGATGGAATTCTGAGGAGCAGCATCAATGACCGCCATGAAACCAGCAGTACCCTGTCACTAAGAATGCTCAACCTGCCCTTGGAGTGTAGGGAAAAACCATTTGTGGTCACTTTCCTGGTGCATTTCTTTGATTCTCAGCTGAATGATCAGGGTCCATCAGAGCTGCCATTCACACCTCTGTATAAAGAAAAGCCACACTTGTTGCTTATAGTTGAGAATTCCTGGAGAAATAGAGAAGAACTGAATAATTCTTCAAAACTGAGGCTAACACTAGACCCTGCACAACTTAGCCATCAACATCACATCAGCAAAAACTCTGGACTGCCAGTACTTTAAGCCATCTTGTCCTACTTGAAGCAATGGAGACAATAACTAACATGAAAGGCAAGACTTCTGAGCCAAAAGGATAAGAGTTTTATCAAAAGGAGTGTCATTTATTCAGGGGTGGGTGAAGCAAAACAATAGGAGATGCGTGTGTTCACTATGTCAAAACCACGTATAATTCAACATTTTGTGTGGCACCATGCACATTACTGCTTGAAACTTTTAACCACTTTAATATTGTTGCACCTTTTTCTTCTCCAACAGGCACACCATAAAAGCTACCTTCAAAAGTGATGCTAGAAAACTACACTTGCAGCTCAGTGTTATTTCTGACAAATATCTGTACACTACTTGTATCAAAAGTAATCATTTAATTTGCCTTTTCACTATCACAATGAACAAATCATATCCAAGGAATAAGAGTACGTCCTTGAAGACTGGAATAAGGCCTGACCATTTAGTGCATCCAGTGAACACCTCTTCATCCATCTTCAGAAATCAGCAAACTCTCTGGAACATACTCAGCAAGACCACCTGGATCTTTCTTTCTTTATTTCTTTCTTTTTTAACAATGTTGAATACATTCTCATTCTCTTTTCTACATGCACAGACACTTTTCCCATAGTTTCACTGTGCTGGGCAGAAAACATTTTAATCAGAACTCAATTTCTCATAGAGAATAATGAATGCCTTTTAAAAGCACAGATAAAATAGCCTTACAAATAAGCTAGGTCTTTCATAAACTGCTACCTGCTGGAGGCACACAATGAGGCCCCTGTCATCAAATCACAGTGAGATAATGACAGTTTTATTTAATAAAATTTGGTGACCAATTGAACACATATATTAAAAATTATGCACCATGAATGCCTTTTTTGTGTGTATTTCCTGCCAGCTACTTTGTCAGAAATCGAGAGTGTGTTCCCAGCAAGCCAATCTAAGATTTACAGTGAACGGCAAGACATTTTGATGTCTGTATTAAAATGTCCAATTTGACTGTTTTGGTCACTCTCGGTGTGTGGCTCACAAAGACATGTGAAGCTTCCAAAGCTTGGTTTCGGATTTATATTACTGTCATAACAGCAAAGAAAACAAAATTGCTTTGTATGAATTCTTTCAAAATTGGAAGCCAGATGTGAGTTCTAATATAACCCAAGAAATCAAAATAATAGGACAAAATATAAATGACTAAAAGTCTGAAAACCTCATTTCTAATATTGTGATGGTTTGCATACAGTATGGCTCACATGTAAGCCAGTGCAGGAATATTCAGAGGCAACATGAAAAGATTATGAGAGCTGTAACCTCATCAGTGGGTTAATCATTTGTTGGGTTAGCAATTCGAATAGATTACTGAGTGGTAACTATAGGCAGGCAGGGTTGATCGGAGGATGTAGATCACTGGGGATGCCCCAGGAGGATGATATCTGACTCCTCACTCTCTCTCCCCTTTCCAGGATCTGTAAACCGAGTAGCTATCCTGCACCACATCCTTCTGCCATGATGTTTCTGCCTCGCTTAGGGTCCAGAGAAATGGACTGAAATCTCTGAAACCATGGACTAAAGTAAACTTATCCTCCCTCACTTGTTCTTGTCAGGTATTTTTTTTTAAAGAGAGAGGGACAGTGAGACAGAGAAAGAGAGAAACAACTTTATTTAGTTTTTCACATGGCCTCAGTTGCTCCAACACTTAGTTGTGTATGTGGTGCTGGGGTTTGAACCCGGGTCCTTGTGCTTGCCAGGCAAGCGCCGAAACCGCTGAGCCACTGCTCTAGCCCTTTGTCAGGTATTTTGAACAGCAATGAAAACCTAATGAAAATATCATGAAAAAGTACTTTGCAAAATCACATCCAACACCACCACCATACAGATGAAAATCCCAAATATGCAGGATATTCTGGGATCACTCTGAGATTTTAAAGGCCTTGGTGTTTCCTTCAGATGTACTCATTTTGCCATCGGCTGGCCACATCAGTTTTCCAGAAAGTTTCAACTTGTGATGTACCAGACCAGTGTAACAATCCCAGAAGATTCCAAAGGATGATACAGAGAAGTTTTTAAGCTCAATGATTTGGAACTGTCATGACATGTAGGGCCCCATGAGTAAGTCTAGCAGGGAGAAGGTGGGAAGAAAGGGAGATTGTGAGGCATTGGAGTGTCCCCTGGCACAAAAAGTTGATGCCCAATTAGATTTAGAAAAAGTGACAAAGAGTTGATGCCCAATTAGGTTTAGAAAAAGCTCTTCTCTGTAAACCTCAATTACCTGTGATGCCTTATGACATTCAGCATTTACAAAGTATAATTACACAATAGTGTCTGACATTTAACGTCTATGGATAATTTAAAAGACTTCTACTTCAAAAAGGCTGCTCATGAGCAACAGTAATCACTTCAATTAGCTTGGCACCATTACAATGTAACAAGACCATTTGACTGCCTATTAGAACCAGCCAAGCTCTTCAAGTGTGTTAATTTAGCAGTCATTGCTAATTTCTGGGCTTTGCTACATTTGCATAGGAAAACATAGCCCTTTAAGCAAGAGAGGAAGTTTCATTCCTGAACTGGCTTCCTATTCTTAGAGGGGCTTTTTATATTTTCACATAAAAAATCAGAAACATATTTAAAATGTGGGCACCTCTAAATATTATTGAGTAAGATAATACTATTAGCAAATTTAAGCAAGATGCTAGTTCTCCACATTCATGCCATGTGTGTTAAGTGTGTACATATACACACAAGCATTTGATATATAAACATATCAGGATGAATATAATAGCCAACACATTTATAATACCCCATCTAGTAAATATATATATGTAACACCCAGCATATAACATACACCTTAGATTTATAGCTAGCTAGGGAAAATTGGATTGGGGAAAAAACAAAGGCTTTGGCCTTTAAAGTTTTCAATGGCAAATTAAACCACTAGAACTGGAGCTATGGTTGTAAGCTAGGTCTCCTTTATTGTTTTATTATTATTTCTGTTTATTGGTATGCTTGTTATTAAGAGTACCTTAAATAAATGGATTGGGTTTTTTATAAATCATATACTTACTTATATGATTTATAGTGTTTCTGGCTTCAAAAAAGAAAAATCTCAGGGACAAAGGGGTTATCTATAATACAACAGGGAATATTCAACTCCCATTAGAAGCCTAACTACACACAGGCAGTCAGAGAAACTCAGAAATGTCAAAAATTCATTTATATGTATATGTTCATTTCAAATTAAAGTATGGGGGCATTACAGAGAAGACATGAGTTCAGAGAATGGATGAAGTGGGTTAGATCCTGGACTAGGATCTGCCTTAATTTACTATCTCTTGTCAATATCCATGTATGTATGAATATATAACAATTCCCTCCAATATGTAAGCCTATGTCAAACAAATAATAAAAAAGAGAGAGAGAAATCTCTATCTTACAAAAGAGGAAAATTATTCACTGAGTTGCAATACACAAAATAACACAAGAATATACACATGCACACAAACACACACACTCCTAGAGATTACAACATAGGCCTTTTGACTTAAATCTCAATGCAAATGTATTGAACCTATTTCATAGCTAAACGCTTATAAGTAGAAAAATCTTCTAAAGTAGCTGTTTAAATAATCTAGACTCCTGGCCCAGTGCTCTTTGGAAAGAATGAAAAAATACTGTTCCTAACTGGGTCATTCCTCCTGACTCTGATCTCTTTGATCTAAGTTTACCTATCACTGTTCAGAAATTATATTCCTAACATATGATTTCTTCTATTGAAAAAGGCTTCCAAGATTCTAGCTTTTAAAATAGATTTAATTCATGTCATAAAATTTACAATTATAAAATAGAGAACTCAGTGATTTTGATGATACTCACAAAGTTACACAACAATCACCACCACCTAACTCTAGAATATTCTTATCACTTAAGAAAGAAACTCCATACCAAATAGCAGCCACTTCTGCTACCCTCCACCCAAGCCCTGGCAACTACTTGTCTACCTTCTGACTCCACGGATTTACCCATTCTGTACATTACATACAAATGAAACCCAAGTATGTGGCCTTTTCCCTTTTGCTTCCATCAATTAGCATGCTTCCATGGTTCATCCAAATGGTATCTCATTTAAGTACTTTGTTCATTTTTATGACTGAAAAATATTTCATGGTTTGGACTACCACATTTTGATTACCTGTTTATCAGGTGATAGTCATTTGGGTTGAACCCGTTTTTCAACTATTATAAATAATTCTGCTACTAATATTTGTGTACAAGTGGACATATGTTTTCATTTTTCTTGGGCATAAACTTGGAGTAGAATTGCTAAATAGTAATCATTTTTAATAACTTGAGGAACTGAAACTTTTATCCTAAATGTACCATTTTACATTCTCACCAGCAATGTTTCAGAGTTCCAAATTCTCTACCTCCTTGCTACACATGTTATTGTCCATCATTTTTATTATGGTACCTTAGAGAGTATGAATTTGTATCTTGTAATTTTGATTTTCATTTTCTTATTGCCTAATGACATTGAACATTATTTCATTTAATAGTCATTTTGATAACTTCTTTAAATATTTAAACCAATCCATTTTATTTTTAATTCATTTTTTATTAGTTAAAAATAGACTTACATTTAGGAGGGAGTCATTGTCCTACAATCAAGAACAAATGTATAATGACAGAGCAAGCCGAGGCTGATGCCATTGCATGGTTTCCCCTCTTGGGTTCCCCATGATTCCAAGTTTCCCCCTACTTAACCCCTGTGTTAATTGGATTTCTCTTGGAAGTCGAAGGTTCCCCTCTGGGTTGATTCCCCCCATACTCCCTCTCTCCAGCCTCCTTGATATCCTTCCTATCCCCTCCCCCCTCCCTGCCACCCTCCCTGCCACCCTCCCTTCGTCCCCCAGCATCATAGGCAAGGTTCCCCCTGCTTGTGTAAAAATTCATACATGCTGAGGTTATTATAAACTAATCCATTTTAAATTAGGTTCTTTGTCTGTATATTGTCTCATTGTAAGAATTCTTTAAATATTCTTGATGTTAAATCTTTTTTATTAGGTGAATATGGAGTTACAATTGAGGGGGAAACATTGTCAAACAAGTTGATTTTAAATCTTTATAAGATATATGACTTGTAAATATTTTCTCCTAGTCTGTGGTTTGTCTTTTCACTTAATAACACTCTTCAAAGCACAGAGGGTTCAATTTGGATGAGGTCAAACTTACCTATGTTCTTCATTGGTTGCTTCAGCTTTGTGTATTATATCATAGAAATTATTGCATAATCCAAGATCATGATTCACATGTGTGTAGAGATTTATAGCTTTAGCTCCTACATTAAAGTCTTTGATCCATTTTTAATTAATTTTTGAATTTGATGTGAGGTAGGGATCCACCTTCATTCTTTTATGTGTGGACAATAGCAGTCCCAGCATCATATGTTGACAAGATTATTTCTTCCCCCATTTCATCGTCTTGACACCCTTGTAGAATGCCCATTGTAAAAAAATGTGAATTATTTAGTGGATGTTCAACTTTATCCCATTAAGCTTCATGCCTATGTTAGTGAATACTACAGTCTTGATTGCTGTACTTTTTGTATTAATTTTTGAAACCTGATAGTATGAGTCCTCCGATCATTTTCAAGATTGTTTGAACTATTTATACCCTTTAAATGCTCGGATCATCTTGTCAGTCTTGGGGCATGGAGAGGAAGCTGGGATTTTGAAAGGGATTCTGTTGAATCTGCAGGTCAATTTGGGATTAGTGCAACTGACAATATTAAGTATTCCCATCCATGAACACATGATGTGTTTCCAATTTATTTAGATGTTTTAAAATTTAAACAATTTTCTGTAGTTTTCAATATGCGAACTCTTATATTTCTTTTTTTAAATTTACTTCTGAATATTTTATTTTTATGCTATTGTATATGGAATTGTTTTACTTGGCTTTTGTATTGTTCATTGCTAGCCTATAAGATTATAACTAATTTTAGTATATTTAATTTGCATCCTGAAATCTGATGAATTTTTTAGCTTTATTAGTTTGTTTTTCTTTTTTGCAAATTCCTTAGATCTTTCCACAAACAGGATCATGTCCTTGGCAAATAGAGATCGTTCTACTTTCTCCTTTCCAATCTGCCTGCCTTTCCCTCTTCCCCTCCCTTCTCATTTTCTTACTAATTATCCTGGCTACCACCTCCAGTGTAATACTGAGTAGAAATGACAAGAAGCACTTTCTTTTCTTAGTGATTGCAATGGACATTATAATTAACATCATATAGTAATCTAGTTTGGATTAATACCGACTTATTTTAATAGTATGAATACTTCAATCCTAGAGCGCTCTTGTCCACTGAACTCCTTTATATTATAATTGCATACAAATTGCATCTTTATACATTAGATGTCCAGTAACACAAAATTACCTTTTTTGTTGTTGTTATTTTGTTTTTTATGCTAGGGATTGAACCCAGGGGTACATTACCACCAAGCCACAGCCCCATCCCTTTTTATTTTTTGAGACAGGGTCTTCCTAAGTTCCTCAGGGACGAAGTTGCTGTGGCTGGCCTGGAACTAGTGATCCTCCTGCCTCAGCCTCCCAAGCTTCTAGGGTTATAGGCATGTGCCACTGTGGGCAATAAATTGTCATTATTACTCTATAAACAGTTTCCTTTAAATAACATAAAAGAAAAAAGTTATAAAAATATTATACTGTCTTTTATATTTATCTATATAATTATTTTAGAAAAGGTTTCTATTTCTTCATGTAGACTCAAATTGCTATCTAAGGTCCTTTAATTTCAGTCTGAAGGACTCCCTTTAATATTCCTTTTACAGGAGGTTTGCCAGAGACAAATTCTTTTTCAATTTTTGTTGTTTGATACTATTTTAATTTCTCCTTAATGTTTAAATGATGGTTTTGCCAAACATAGAATTCTTAGTTGACAGTCTTTTCTTTGAGCTTTGAATATGTCTTCCCACTGCCTCTGGCTTCCTGAAGTTCTCATGAGGAAGTAGCTTTTAATCTAGATAAAGATCAGTTGTACATGACTAGCTGCTTTCCTGTTACTGCTTTCAACATTTTCCTTCTGACTACCAGTAGGATTGGGATGCTTTATAGTTTGTCTTATATGAATGTTATGACCTTATTGGATTTGTATATTAATGCTTTTCATCACATTTGAGAAGTTTTCAATCATTATTTGTTCAAATATTCCTCCTAATTCTTTCCTCTAGTTCTGGGACTACCACAATATGTAAATTGGTAAAGTTAACAATATCCAAAAAGTCTCTAAGGATCTGTTCATTTTCCTTCATTCTTTTTGTGTTTTTCATTGAATAGTCTCAGTCAACATATTTTCAAGTGTTCTGATTCTTTTCGCCTGTCCAAGTCTACTTTTAAATCCTGGTAGTAAAATTTTTATATACCCATTTTACTTTTCAACTCTGTAAATTCTTTCTGGTTCCTTTTATATACAATTTTTTCTCGTTAGAGTGATTTTTATTTGGTGAGATCTCATTTCTCATGCTTTCTTTTAATTATTTAGACAATTTCCTTTAGTTCTGCAAATATGTTTTAAATAGCTAACTTGAGATTTTGTTTAATAAGTCCAACATCTGTGCTGCATCAAGGAAAACCAGTGTCTGTTCACTGATTTTTTTTTTTATTATTTTATGGGCTGCACTGTGTTTCTTTGTATGTCTCAGTCTTTTCCTGAATACAAGACATTTTAAATTCTATAAAGTGGCAATTCTGGATCTCTGATTTAATGGTCTCCCCCATGTTTGATTTTGTTGTGATTTTTAATTATTGCTTGTCTATTAGGTCTTTTTGAACTAATTTTGTTGAGTCTCTTCTTTGTCACGTTTTAGAGACTGACCTCCCTGTTCAGTTATTGGTGAGCTTATTGCTGGACAGAGTGTTTCTTAAACCTGAAGCCAAAAATTAATTCTCCCAGTGTTGGAGGAGGACCTGTGCGTGCAGTGGCACCTTCCTTCTTCATTCAGCCAAACAAATGACAACCCTGCTTTCGCCATCATTTCCCACTATGCGGAGCCTTAAGGTCAGCCAGCGGTATTTAGGGCTTCTCAGATCTTTGCTGTTCACGTGCAGAACCTTCAGCATGTGCTTCAGCACCTGCATGTGGCTTTATAGATTCAAGATTATGTCAGAGATCTTCAAAGTCCGAAGGGCATTTCATTCCCTAGTTTTTCCTCTTAAGCTTCTGGTCAGCCTGTTGTTTGCTCCATGTTGGGAGGCCTCAGAGTTAAACAAAAGCAACTTTCAAAAGAGGTGTTTTAGGAGCCATCAGACACACCAAACAGTGATAATTCTCTAGCAGTGGGGCATTGACGGAATCTGGTCCCCTTTGGTCAGCTCTGGAGCTGTCAGGTTGCTGGCTGTGGATCTGTGGGCTCTGGCCCTACAATGACATCATAGAGTTGAAGATGGGGAAAAGGAATAAGAATAGTTGAAATGCCACAGAGATCATTGTTTTACTGAGATTTAACCAATTATCTTGAATAAATGCTCCCTGAAAACGCTTGTTTAATTTCCAGGGTTTTAAAGGTTAATAATGCCAATACCAATTTTTTTCAAAATTTTTTCATTACATTTATGGAGAAGAGAATTTTTAAATAAGTTCTTACTCTAATATCTTCAATGAAATCCCTCCAAATATTTTCCTTTTCTAACAAAGTCCCAAATTCCTCGAGTTGATTCAAATCCCTCTTCAAACTATGTGCTGGCCAAACCTACTTTCTACTGACCCTCTCTTAGATGATGAACTTTCCATGATAACCAAGTGGGTTTCCTTCCTGTTACATGAATATATAATGCTCATTCCTACATGTGGCCCTTTCATATTATTCCCCACACTTGGACTGTCCCTTCCTTCCCCTCCACCTATTGAAATCCAGTCCATCATTGAATCCTGCTTATACCCTTCCTCACTTTCTCCCAAGCATTCCCACATATAAAGGTCTGTTCCTACTCATAACTGTTCCTAGAATCTCTTAACTCTTGGTGCCTCATCTGATTTTATATTGTTTTGTCCTATTTTTTTTTTAAGAATCATATCTTGGTGACTAAACAAGACTTTAAGCTATCTGAGAATGAGTGTCTATTTAAGTTGTGATTATTCCACAGCAGATGCTCAACACATTTTAACCGAATCAAATCGGACAGAACTAGACCTGGTTCCTTTGAAACTGGCCAATAGCTACCTCCGCACATTCACTCTCCTACTTTCAAATTGCTAAAAACTATTTTTTTTTCAGCAGAAGTGTTTGAAACAGAATTGCCCTCATTGGCTGTTTTCTAAGATGAGCTTCAGAAAACTGTCACACTAGACAGGACTTAGAAACATATGCAAGAGTGAATCTCCCTCAAATTTCCAACCAGAGAAATATGGAAAGTGGACAAGCATATCTGTTAGCTTGGCCTCACCAACCTGGCATGTGGTTTATTTAAGTTATATGGTAATTTGTTCACCTCACTCCCATTATGTATGCCCAGGGATTTAGTAATGATACAATAAATTCAACCTAATTCTCTTACGCATCCATTCTAATAATGAGTATATTTGCATATGTGTGCGCATTTAACCCTCTGCTGAGCACCTACTACATAGCACTTAAATAGGGAATAACAAATAATCCTCATCAATGGCATCAATAATAATAATGACAAGGAATTCTTATCACTGAGGTTCCCAAGAAGAGTTTTACAAGGAAACAAGAAAAAGAGAAAAAAATTATTATAGGCAATAATAGAGTAAATATTAAAACTGACAGTGGAATGTGTCCTTGTACAAATAATTAATTGAATATTGACTGCCAGTGAGTGCAAAAAAAAAAAAAATAGGCTCTCATGGTGAGAGAAAGAAATTGTTTTAAGAATGGACACTTAGGGCCACATATCAATAGCCTTATGAAATAAAAGTGTTCTACAATAAATGTATTCAAGTTGCTCTTCCCTAAGCAATAGCAGGACCAATTCTTTCAAGTTCCTTTTTATTAGGTTTTTAAAACATCAAGTGGTTCAGATGAAATGAGGATATCAAGGACCGATAGCTTTCAGGACTATTTTCCTAGTATGAGTGATAGTTCAGATAAATCTGATTTTTGCCCTGGATTATCAAATAATTCATGAGAGTGTTTTCCTACACTGAAGCACTAAGACTTTCTCCAGTTCATCTTGTAGTAGCTTCTCCTGGACTGACTTGGCTCCTCTGCCCCACCTCCTGCGCAGCCATTCTCTGTGGCTCTGATTCTAGACTCTTGGGCTTTCTGGGGCCTGCCACAGGGCCTTTGCTCTGGAGTTCCCTCTGTCTCAAAGGCTCTCTCCCTTTGAGATCTTGCCAGCTGCGCTCTCTCCCCACTGAGGTTTCTGTTCCAATGCCACTCAATCACAAGGCCACCCTGAGTAACATCCCACCTTGATCTACTTGTTCTTAGCAGCCACCACTGACTGAAGCATGATATAGCCTCAAAAGTATTTGTTGTTTTATGTTCCTCACAAGTAGGACATAAACTATAAAAATTAGAGACCTGGGTCTCATTTGTTTTCTAGTTTATCCCCAACACCTCTATCAGTCTCTAACAGAGAGTAGGTGCCTAAAAGATACAATAATGAATGAACAATGCAAACACAACAAAATGCCCATAGACCTAGCAAGGAAGGCTTCCCCCAGATACTCAGGATGCACTCAGAAGCTTTCAGGGACTCAAGAGGTGAAATGTAAGTGAGAATAAAACTATAGGGGAAGAGGGGGCTGGTTGATAAGGGATTGCTGGACACTTCTGGATGGCGCTAACCTGAAAGTACTCAGCACCCTCACCTCTTACACACAGTTTTAAAAAGCATTGTTCATCAGCACAGTGGTTCATGCCTGTAATCCCAGCGACTTGGGAGGCTGAGGCAGGGGGACCACAAGTTTGAAGCCAACCTGGGCAACTGGATGAGATACTCTCTCAAAATTTAAAACAAAAATTAAAGGCTGAGGATATAAAAAATAAAAATTTGAAAGGCTCAGTGGTAAAGTGTGCCTGGGTTCAATCCTCAGTAACGTGCGCGTGCGCGCACACACACACACACACACACACAAATAAAAAAAGAAACTACTAAAAGTCAGAATAGTGAGGCAGAACTATAGCAGTCTACAGAGTTACAAGGCTACCCCAGGAACAATAGCATTTGTTTTAGATACATTTTAACCAGAGTTGGAGACAATCACCATAAAAGTGCTGTAAGTCTTACAAGGCTGCTGTGTGAAATTACAATTTAAAAAATAAATACTCCTCCCTCTGGCCTGACCTTAAGAAAAAGTAATAGTCCATTTCGATGTCTAAAATCCCTGCAACCGAGCAAAAATGTCATATTTGAAAAACATGAGAAAGTTTTCTATTCATAGATATTCCCTGAGAGAAATACAAAAGGATGTTCATGTACTAGAAGAAAAGTGGAACTATACATGTGGAATAAGTTATGAGAGGCGAGAGCAAACAAAGAAATTGATAAAGTTAGAAACTAGGAACTCAGGGGGAAAAACTAATAACATTTACTAAGTTAAGGAGCTTCTTAAATAAAATGAAACTCAACTGATATAAATAATATCAAAGAATGCAAGAAAGATATTGAAATTAAAACATTCTAAAGTCCTGGAGTTTTCAAGGGAAGGATAAAGATATTGACTAATTTTAGACTTTAAGTCAAATATGTGACAATTTTGCCACCTAAATAATAGCAAAAGCACATATAACTCCCAAGCAGCAAATAAACTAAATTTTATTCATGCAATGAAAGGGAGGAAAAGGCTAAATATATAGGTATGTGTACATATACACATATGTATAATCACTGTATATAGAGAACACAAAATGGTAGAATAAATCTAAAATGTTATCAGTATTTTCAAAGAAAAGTAAACAGAATGAACTCACAACTTCTAGGAAAGAGGCTCAGAATTTTCTTCATCCAGCTATATATTCAATTTAAGTGACAACCTTGGGATGACAGTTGGGGGAATAAGGGAACTTTCCAAAGTGATGGAAATTTCTATCTTCATCTGAGTGACAGTTACATTAGTATATACATACATAAAAATTCAGGGAGCTTTACACTTGATTTACATGTTCCTCTGTTGTTATGGTTTGGACAAGTGATATCTCCGGAAAAGATCATGTGGCAATGCAGGAATGTTCAGAAGTGAAATGATTAGATTATGAGAGTTCTAAACTCACCACTAGATTAATCCATTTGATGGAGAAGTAATTTGAATGGACTACTGGGTGTAACTATAGGCAAGTGGGGCACGGTTGGAGGAGGTAGGTCACAGGGCATGTACCCTTGAGGAATACATTTTGTCCCTGGCTTCTTGCGGGTGCACTCCGTCTGCTTCCCAACTGCTACGAGCTGACGGCTTTCCTCCCCTAGGAAGCTCTGCCTCACTTTAGGCCCAGAGCAGTGGATCCAGGTCACCACAGTCTGAAACCTCTGAAACCATGAGCATAAAATAATATACTTTTCCTCTTCTAAGTTGTTCTTGCTAGTGTCTGGTATTCTGGTCACAGCAATGAAAAACTAACACACACGCACACGCACACACAACATGAATTTTTTAAACAAACCCGCACATAAATAAATATATCTGTATACACGTTCCCTCCACCACTTCTCCATATTATTAGGTAACTGCTTTTCACTGACAGTGGCAAAGGTGTCCACGCTCATTCTCTGTGTAAAAACTGAAAGTCTCCGGCCTGGGGAATGCCAAGCACAGTGGATGAGTCCGGTACTATAGCAACTGTATGTAGATTATTTACAAATGCATGTAATGCTGTGGCCCCCAGCCCTCTTTCCAGCCCTACTCCCAGCAACAGCAGCAGATCCTTAGTTAACAGAAGACTCACACATGATTCTCCCCCATCCCCAGCCCTTGTTACTGGGGATTTAAACTAAGGGCAATTTATCACTTAGCTACATCCCCAGTCCTTTCTTAAAAAATTAATATTTTGTTATTTTGAAACAGACTCTCACTAAGTTTCTTAGGGCCTTGCTAAGTTGCTGAGGCTGGCCTTGAACTTGTGATCATCCTGTCTCAGCCTCCCAAGCCACTGGGGTATGGGCGTGCATCACCTGTGCCTGGCTTCATAGATGGTTCTTTAGAAACCTGACCTACCCACGGGAAAAACCTCAAGAAAATTACATCAGGGATTCCATGACCAACAAACTACCCAGATCAATACTTACAGCTGAAAGTTGGTACATTCTCTGTTCCTTCCTGCTCAGAGCTCCAATGTTTAGTCCCTCACTGTAAATTATAAGCAAGCTGCCAAGGATTATTAGATGTCAAAGGAAAACTTTAAAATCATGGAAAGATCAAAAAATTTAAAAGTAACAGAGGAAATGGAGATTTTGCAGGGAAAGTAAATTCAACGTTTAAAAAACCATCATCGGTGCCTTCAAAAAAACAAGAGAACTTACTAAATCTATGAAATGAAAGGAGAATTTAACAAGAAACCAACTCTCAGATGTTTTTGCAAAACTTCATGTACTAGGGGACCTAAGAACCAATTAAATTAGCCTTACATTGTAATTTTTCCTTGAGGAACATCCAAGTTTTACAGATTCTTAAAATTCAAGAGAAATGGCCTTGTTTGCATTGTATAGATGTAAAGTCTGAGAATTATCAGAAAAATAATAAAATGAATATGTCTCAATTTGTCTTTGACAGTTCCTGTTACATTATATGGATCCCCTATTGATGTGGCATCCCAGTACACACAGTGGCAATCACCATAGGACCCATCTAGATACACAGCCACTGTAAAGCTCTCTTCTCTTTAATGACTTTGTAATCATGGGATTTGACACTTTTGAAAATGGTACCCTTTATAAATTATTAACTAAACAATGAAAATACATCTCTTTAATTATAACAATCCCAAGACAGAGTCACAAACTCAAAGCATGTTGTCTCAAACCAACTAATATCAACCTCTGAAAAACAAATACCATAGTGTGGCTTTATACTAGCTATGCACAGGTAGAAATCGCATGCCCTGAAAACTGGCACTATCACTGTTCTGTCATTGCCTACTTCCTGTTATCAAGGCTAGGGTGTCCTAGAACATCCCAATCGTGTTTCTTTGCCATTGTGGTTCAGATTTGGAATGACCCCCAAAGGCTCAAGTGTTGAAGGTTTGTTCCCCAATGTGGTAATGATCAGAGGTAGGGCTTTTGGAAAACAATTGGATCATGTGAGCTCTCATCTTGTCAATGAAATAATAATTCAATGGACTGATAATCTGAATGGACTACAGAGAGGTAGTAGAAATATCTTTTTCCCATCCCTTCCCCACCCTGTCTCTCTGCTTCCCAACTACCATGAAGTGAGCACATTTCCCCCACCATGCCCTTCTGATGCAATGTGCTGCCTCGTTTCAGGCCCAAAGCAATGGAACCAGCTGACCATAGACTAAAACCTTGGAAACCATGAATCAATACATCTTCCCTCCTTTTAATTTGTCAAAGTTAGATATTTTGTACCTGTAACAAAATGCAGACATATTGGTCCAAGTTTAAAAAAAAAAAAAAGTGGGGCAGGGGGACAGTGTTGGAGATGTGGCTCAGTGGTGGAGTCCTTGTCCACCATGTGCAAGACCCTGGGTGCACACAAATGTATTACAGTTTTTGATTCTGGAAAGTTCAAGATCAAGATGCCTGCAAGTTGGATTTCATTCTGAGGCTTTTTCTCTTGCCTCACAGTCAACCTCCATCTTCATGTACTCACAATGACCTCCTTGGGAGAAAGTAAGCTCTCTGGTGCCCCTTACAAGGCCACTCATCTTATTGGATCAGGATCCCACCCTTAAGCTGTCATTGGTACTGAATTATTTCCATAGAAGCCCATCTCCAAATACAGTCATACTGGGGGTTAGGGCTTCAGCACATGAACTTGAGGGTGGAGAAACAGACATTCAGTCCCTATTAACAGATAAAATCAGATCACAGCAGAGCTGAGAGGCATTGCACAGCCAGACTTCATGTCCATGGTTCTAGGCCTCACAGCCAAATTTCCTTCAGCTAATCTTCCATGTATGCATGCTCACCTGGTGTTTTTTCTAGCCATATGATGAGAATCACTCATTTCATACTCAAACTGCTTTTGGCTAGATTTCTATTGGTGGCAACTAAAAGATATCTGATTACTATATTGGATATATCGACAACTGGACTATCCATTCTCTGAATAATGAAGAATATGAGCATGCTGGCTTTATGGAATCCACACCATCTTGCACCAGGAAGAATGGGACTGGTCAGAAAGAGCATTACTCAAGACCCATCCTCACACTTGGTAACAGTCTTCAGTGACGTGAAAACTCTTAGCCACATAAAAACATAGTGGTGCTCACCTGTAATCCCAACAACTTGGGAGGCTGAGGCAGGAGATCACAAGTTTGATGCCAGCCTGAGCAACTTGGTGAGACTCTGTCTCAACTTAAAAATTTTAAAAAGGCCTGGAGGTATACCTTAGTGGTAAAGCACCCCTAGGTTAACTCTTCAATATTGGAAAAAAATGTTGATGGAACCACTGAACTTCTCTACCCTCTCCTTCTTTTTCCAAAGCAACAGCTGAAGGAATTTAAGTTTTGGAGTCAAAAGTACCCAAGTTCAAGTCCTGGACCTATTTTTTACTGTGTGATATTGGTAAGTTACTCAATACCTCTGATCTTTTCCCTCCTCACCTGAACAATTAAAGCAAAGCTCTTACCTCTTGAGTAAGGTGTCAAAAGAAAAGACAGAGTAAGTGTGAAGGCCCTGCACCGACCACCCCGAAAAGCAGAACACGGATAACACTGAAAATAGACTAGTTTCTGTATAAATTCCACCAGATCTGATGCCCATCCCTGCTGACTGGGAAGCCACAGCAGTTCCTTTTGCCTTGAGTTCCTCAAAATCCCCCTGTGGGAAATTGCAGGCCTCCCAATGTCTACAGGGTTCTTCAGAGGAGGCCAGGCAGGCCTTGGAATAGTTACCTTTTTCATGCTCCTGCTGGAGACTGCTGGGGCTCCACCCAGAACCTTTCACCCCGCCTCTATAAGCCCAATCTAAATTCAATTACTGTGAAATTAACTGAGCATTGAACAAAAAATCCCAACCTGGTTGTCGTCACTGCTAATTAACTGGTTCCCACTCACTGCCGCCGCCAGTTGGCTGACAAGCAGAGCTGTCAAGAACTTGCCCACGGGGTGGGCTTGAGCTGCTGTGACTTGATTTGAATTGACAAGACACAGCAAGCTAATATCAGAGCCCTCTTTAGGGGTTCCATGTGACACTGGAGGGAATTCACAGAATGAGCAAGGCAGAAGACACATAGACTGGCCTAGACTCAGGAGAGGGACAGGTTCAGGCGACAGGGAAAACTGGGATGCAGAAGTATTAGGCTGTGATTGCATTGCTATTCATTATCAACACAGTGCCTCCTTGATAAATTTGTGACTTTTACCTAATAACAGGAATTCAGTAAATAGTGGTTGGATGAAAAGATGAACTTCATAAAATAGGAGGGAGCATCTTTCAATGTCCAGCTTTCTTTTTTTTTTTTTTTTTAAGAGAGGACAGTGAGAGAAAGACAGAGAGAATTTTTACTGAGCTTTTCACATGGCTTTTATTGCTCTGACATTTAGTTGTGTACATGGGTGCTGGGGTTTGAACCTGTGTACTCGCGCATGCTGGGCAAGCACCGTAACTGCTGAGCCCCGGCTCCAGCCCCCCAGCTTTCATATTTTTTAAGAATTTCTGGAATTCTATGTTCTCTCTGTCCAGAAACCAACTTTCTTAAAGCCTGTTGCGAAAGGTGTTTCTTGCCAAACCCAAACATATCAGCCCCAGGCTCCCCTTCCATCCCATACCAAGTGGAAGGGCCACATTTACCAACTTTTATGAAGAGATGTGTGGGGGTCTGTCTCTGCTCACCAGGTGTAACAGAGCCCTGGACATAGCTGCAAAATTTAAGTACAGTAGCCACCAGTGCTATCACAAGGGGCACAAGCCAATAAAAAGAGGCCCAGTTCAGGCAAAGTACCAGGGAGGGGTTTTGCTCTTTCAAGTTATGAGGAGGTTCCATTAATCATCTAGGCCCATTCATCTACATAACTATCTTGAACTACACCCTTGGGAGTTTAATTTGAGCTTCCTGGAGACAGATCAAAGGATTTGTTAAGAAGAATTAAACTAAAACTAAAGAGGAAACTCTAAGTTTGTTAAACAGTTAAGAAACCACAGACACAATGTACAGTTATGGTACAGAGAAAACCACAACAAGGATCTTGTATTAAACAGCAAACCCCCAACAAAACGGTTGGCACAAAAGCCCTATTTTTTGGCACCATGCAATGGTAATGAAAAAGATTCTAGAATTGTCAGAGGCACTCCTTGTCTCAGGGAACAAATTTCACTTTTACTTCAGAATCTTGTTCCCAACCCCATCCCCTGCTCAAAAGAAAAAACAGGTAATAACCACCCAGTAGTTATAGCCTGTGCTGTTCCATGGAACATCCCTGGGGCTGTGAACTGTGACTCCTGAGCTTCCTCCTGTCCTCTTCTGTGGGAAGGATATGAGTTGAATAAAAACTTTCTGGCCAGGGTGGTCGTGATGCAAATTCACCATCACAGGCATAGATAAAGAAGTAGAAATGTTCCTCTTACTGTTTCCCTCTTCCCATTTTCCTTCCCCCTCCCCTGCCCAGCCAAAGGTCAAACATCTCACTAATTGCTAATGATTAAATGTATTATGCTAACTGGTGGTAACACCAGTGACATTTCCATAATTAGTTTGCAAGTCTGAAGTGATATTCAGTGATAGCCAAGGCCGCTACAGAAGTATATCAAGGGCTGCATTTGAAGGTTGAAGTCAGCCTAGTTTTCTAAAATTAGCTGAAGCAGCAGCCAAGATATATCTGTGATAATAGGAACTCCAAGTGTGTGAACTCCTGCTGATTTTGGAAGTGAGGGGTTCAGGCCTCCCCTGCTCAGTTGCCCTAGTGATCAGCTCTCCAGTATTTCACAAGTTCGTGGAAGTCTCTCAATGTATGTGCTTACTTATGGTGAAATGTCCCCCACAGAGCGCATGTGTTAGGCAGTGTTCAGAGGGGAAATGACTGGATTGTGAATGCTGTAGCCTCATCCAACATCAGTGGATGAACCCATTTGGTGGACTTATAATTCGAATGGACTACTAAGTGGTAACTGTAAGCAAATGGAGTGGAAGAAGTAGGTCTTGAGGGCTTGCACTTGAACTCTATCTGTTGCTGACTCCCTTGCTTACTGTTTCCCATCTGCCATGACCTGAGAAGCTTTCCTCAACCATGCCCTTCCGCCATGATGTTCTGCCATACCTCAAGCCCAAAGAAGTGGAGTCAGCCCACCATGAACTGAACCTTTGAAACCATGAGCCCAAAATAAACTTTTCCTCCTCTAAGTTGGTCTTGTCAGGACCTTTGGTCACAGTGACAAAAAAAAATCGTTTTTAAATGATGATGATGAATATAGCATTCTCTGAAAGAAAGAACATGAAAGGCCCCCAATTTCCCATACCTGAGTGCTTCCACCTTCTTAAATTTGGGCAGTGATCCCAGTCAGCAGGAAGCCTGCTCAACAAAAATGCTATGAATCTTCTCAAATCAGGGTCCTGCTGCCTCAAAATTGACTTGCAGTCCCAGATATGCTTCTTTTGATCCACAATATTTTTTGAATTAATGCCAATGTGTAAACACCAGGAAATTCCACCTAAATCTCCAACATTCAACTACATGCCCCACCTCTTGAAAACACATCCTAACACCATCACATTGAGGAGCAGAGTTTCATACTCTATGTATATAGATAATGAATAAACCTTAGATCCCTTCTCTTTCTCCTTCTCCTTCTTCTTCTTTATTAGGAAATAGATCTGGATCTTTAATATCCTAAGAGGGTTTTCATTATATGTTTTTCCCCAGGTTTGTTTTTTTATCCACCAAGGAGAATAATTATGTATGATCAAAATTCTAAAAACAGTGGCTAATTCCACGCCACACACTTAACTCACAATTGTTCTTATTCCTTGACCCTGAGTTCCTTCCTCTCCTCTCCCCTCCCCATGTTTCTTTTTTCCTTTTTTCTCTATCTTTTAGCATTAGACATGCTATTATTGAATTGAATTAAGCTTGGCCTAAAGCTGCCTCCACACATATCTTTAAAAAAAGATAGGTACAGTGAGAGAGAGAGAATCAATTTTATTTAGTTTTTCCTGTGGCTTTTGTTGCTCCAACACTTTATTGTGTATGTGGTGTTGGGGTTCAAACCCTTGTCCTTGCACATGCCAGGCAAGTGCCATAACCAGTGAGCCACCACTCCAGCCCTACACATTTTAAGTTTGGACTAAATGCTTCTCCATACATCATCAACTGAACTCTTAGCTGATGAATAAACAGACCACAACCTACTATTAGAAGACATAGTCACATCAACCAGTCACAGCAGCCAATCTTCAGTCAACCACAGACCAAGCAATGGCACCATCTCTGCACCTCACCTCCACTTTCTATCACTTCTTTTCTCCTGTTATAAATGTGAACTGCAAGTATGATGGGGCAGAACATTTTGAACCATTTTTTATCCAGACTGATGCCCAATTCTAGAATCCCAAATAAAACTAATTTAGATCTGCAAAACTAAATTTATTGTAATTCACTCTTTATAATGCTGTGCAAACTAGAGGTTCAAAGAGGACATGTAAATATGTGAAATCACTGAACTAAGACAGCAATAAGAGGTCAGGACTGTAGTCAACAGCAGCAGGCCACAGCTAAAGTTATTTGCATATGATTTTTAAAAAGAAAAGAAAAAATGCTATTCTGAACAAGTTAAGTCTGTTGCTATATTAGAGCATCTGGCCATCCATTTGTAAAGACTGTTTTAACCATTCCATTGTAAAATTTAGCTTTCAATCCAGAGTCTGGACCAGTTGATTTTCCAAGTTTTTATATTTGTACATTATGCATGTAAAGCACATTTAACACAAATCCCACTATATGTACCTGTATTCACTTATAAATTAAGTTCATTTACCAGTATATATTAACCAATTTGGAACATCCTAAAAACAAACAAAAGCACCATATGGTCCTTGATGTACCACTTCAAGATTGAAAGCACCTACTCCCCACCTGCTAGAGATATCCTCCTTGTCCAAGGTCATACCTCACCCAGGAGCAGCCTGCAGTATGACTGGTCACTCCTCAACTTAGGAGAGTTTTGAGAAGCTTTCCCACCCTCCAAGTTCCCCAAGGGCCAAGGGAGATGTCTGTTCTGATTGCCACAGCTCAACATCTCCCCGTCTCCCCAATCCTTCCTCCTCCACCATTTCACTTCAGTTTCGTTTCCTAAAGAGCTGTTGATCCTAATACTCCTTTAATAGAAAAATTCAAAGTTCTGACATTTTCTTCTCCCCCCAACAGGGCATTGTCTTACAAACCCCGTGGGTTACTCTTTATAAAAAAAATGTTAATTTTTTTCCTCTGGCTGGTTTTTTCCTTTATTTATTTGTGTATGTGGTGCTGAGGATAGATCTCCGGACCTAGCACTTGCCAGGCAAGTGCTCTACCACTGAGCCACCTCCCCAGCCCTCCACTTGGGTTACTCCTCGTGTACTTTGAAGAGTACTGGTCGAAACCAGTGCTGCCCAACAGAATGTTAAATGATGAAAATGTCCAAAATGACAGCCACTTGCCACTCATGACTGTTGAGCATGTGAATGTGATTGAGGAAGCAGACTTCTTAAATTACTTCATTTTAATTAGATTTAAATAGCCACATGCAACTGGAAGCAACCACTATAGATAGAAGCTATTTGTATCCCAGTGGGCACATCAAAAGGGCCCAAAGTTGTTATTAATCTTTTTTATTTTAATTTTGAGAAAGTAAATGTGCAGCAATGAATAAAATATATATGCAGGGATTCATTTAATTTAATCACAAGTTGTTAAAAAAAATCTTCCTCCTCATGTTGTATGAAATATTCAGTATCATTCTTTGAACTGCATGCATCTACTGTCTTTGTGACTTAGCCAGGGCAGGTGCTCAACGGTCAAAAACAAGGTCTGCATCTGCTTTGGTTTGATCAGTTCAGTTCTGATATAAGTGAACATCCCCCAATCAGACAGTAAGTTCTCTTCCACAAATGTTGAGTCTCTAACCAGGGATCCTGAGATCTGACCAGGGATCCACAGTTCCCACCTGCAGCATTGCTCCTGCTAAACCCCCAGCAATGTATTCATCAGCAACAGTCTAATAATTCAGGGGCTTCCTGGAAGCACATTTGAGAGCAGGGGGAGAACCCAGTACCTTTTGGAATTCAAATCCAATTGTCTTATGTTTGCAAAACGCTGGATGTAAGGTGTACACAGAAAAAAAATAGTTCCATTTCAATGAGAAACACTTCCTCACCCCTCTCCCCACAGCCCCTCCCAACCTGTTTGAAATAATTTCCCGAGATGTGATTATCAGAAGCAAATAGGAGATAGGATTAGACCTAGGAAACAAGAGATACCACTGTGCCCTGGGAGTTGGTAGAGTGGTTTGAGGTGTTAATGCATTATCTACTCCTCTGGAGAAAGGTTAAAGTTTGGACTTGAATCACACGTGAAAATGAGGTTGGTGGCCTGATTGTTGCCCCTTGTGGACATTTATCCACAGTGTAGAAGCCTGGCCCAGCTGGTGGTCTCAGCTCATCAAAGCAGCAAGACAAGGGAGCAAGGCGGGTAGAAGCCCAGAAGGCTTTAGAAGTGGAACACTGGCTCACTTTCTCTTCAAATGGCAATTACATTTTGCATGAGTAAAATTTCCTCTTGCAGGGAGCAAACTATAAGCTTTGCCATTTTCTTTTTCCAATGGTCTTGCCTCTGTTGAGGCTGTGCCTCTGTGCATGATGACCCAATAATATATACTGCTCTCCCTGAGCAAGTCCAAGGAGGTCTAGGAAGCTTGATTAGGGAAAAATTTGTTAAGGTTACACTCACTGGAGTGAGCTCACTGGAGTACAAGCTTTAACCTTTCCCCAGTCCCTTAACTGGAGGCTCAGTCCACCTTAGAGTTGATCAGCATCCTGAGCAAAACTTAAATACTGAGACTGAAGTGATGGCTCAATGGTAAGGTGATTGCCTGGCATGTCCAAGGACCCGGATTCAAACCCCGGCTCCACATACACAACTAGGTGTTGGGAAAACAAAAGCCAGATCAAAGAATAAATGTTTTATTCTTGCTTTCTCTTTCTCTCTCTCCCTCTCTCTCTCCCTCTCTCTTCCTTCCTGCATCCTTCACTATAACACTTCCTATTTTATCATCTCCTAGAGCTGGAATCATTTATTCCCTTCTCTGTACATATTTATATATTCATATGTGTGATTGTCACATGGCTGTCCAAAAATCACTGCATTTATCCCTTGGACTTTCCACATTCCCTGACGTAGTCTCTTTAGGCGTGCTTCAGCCAATAATATATGAGCAAGAATGACATGTGTCACTTCTGAACAGAAGCTTTAAAAATCAGTGTGCAGTTGCCATGTTCCTTTCCCCAGTTACAGAGATTCTATGAGGATTATCTGAGACGAAGCCTCTAAAAGCCTGGGTCCCTGGGTACTTAAGGAGCTGAGCCCCCCTGCTGTCTTTGCTGGGATGTAAAATATGAACATGAAGGAAATTTTGGTTGTGTTCAACCATTGAGAGTTGGGAGGGTTGTTATTGCTCCAGAGGCTACTTTAGTTTATTGTTAAAATGCTAGCTCCTCAGTGGATTATGAGCCACTTTAAAACAAGAGTTGCCTCTGTCTTGTTATCTCGACAGTCTAGCACATAGTACATACTCAGTAAATGTTTGTTAAATTAATGCATAAGTATGTCCAGATGTTTTTTTCTTTCAAAGCAGCCTAATGGTAACCTAATTCAGATGTTGTCTTCAAAAATGGTAAAATAATCATAAAATTGATAATTACAGATAGTTAAGATAGGAAATGACCATTGCAGAGTGAATGGAAGCAACGTCATCGAATGCTGCATAGACCATACTGCATAAGCACTGGTATATAACAATGTTTATGAAAACAGCCCAGTTATTTGCTTACAATGCTGACTTGCACTGAATATAAATAAAAGCAAAGAAAAAAAGTTTAATAACATCCTGAATCACATCCATTATTTTTGTAATTGCATCTCTAACTGACACTAGGGGGAATTAGCTTCAGATTCACAAACCAAGGAGAAAGATCTGTAATTAGGGAAAGAACCAATTCCCTATAGGTTTTAAATTTGGAACCTCTTCAATTACTTTCCCCTTGAAAAACTATATCCATTATTTGAAAGCAGTTTTCAAGCTTCTGAGTCATCCTATTTATAATACTTTATCTTCAATTACTTTTCTCATTGTATCTTTCATGGAATACATTTCCAATTTCCTGCTTAATACTCTGTCTACACCCAGGGGTATCCACAGCCAGTCATTTAAGTTTTGGAACATATGTAAAGAAATAATGCAACATAAAATCCCCTAAATATTTAAGTTACAAATATTTGTTCCTCATTACTCCTTGTATTACCCATTGATTTGGAAATAAATACCTTTCTGAGTGAATAGAAGGAGAATCTGTCATAAATTTAGAAAGGGATGTCCTTTTCCAGAATATCTCTGAGAATAGAAGTCATTAATGATGTTAGCCTTCAGTACAGTTTGAATTTACATGTCATCGAGGAAGATGAATTACTGTGAATTCTAATTAAAAGGTTATTATTCAAGCCAGCATGAAGGAAGGCTAATTGCTATAATAAGACCTAAACATGTGATGTTCAAAACACTAGAAATGTACCTCTTGCTCACTAGCTGACCACTGTCCAGGTATGTTCAAAATGGAGTCAGCTCTCCTCCATTTGGTCATCCCACGGTTTCTTTCACCGTCTCATTGGTCTTTGTCCTGATCCACATCCAGCCAGTGAGAGGGAAAGGAGAAGCTTTTATAGGAAGGACCTGAAGTTAATATATATTCCTTCTGCTAACACAGTTGTCGACTTGATCTTTTTGTCATACCTAGTGCAAGAGAGAGGCTGTCTAGGAAAAAGAAGCAGTGAATTTAGGGGACATCTAGCAATCTATGTCACAACACAGCTTTGGGTTGTTAGATAAAAACAGTGAAATTTGAGAAAATAGATGAAAGAGACAGATGCTAATGAACTGGGTTTGGTTGTTCATGTGATTGGTATATTCCAGCAACATCATCAGTCCTACACAGTCAAGTCAGGTGTGACCCAGTAGATCATTTACCATTTTCTCACCCAAAATTGTCAGTAGGTGGTG
The DNA here is from genome assembly GCA_004027875.1 of Aplodontia rufa. Taxonomy (NCBI): domain Eukaryota; kingdom Metazoa; phylum Chordata; class Mammalia; order Rodentia; family Aplodontiidae; genus Aplodontia; species Aplodontia rufa. Next base: position 3,421 of record PVKS010008461.1, on the reverse strand, counting down.
GAGAAACCAATGCAATTTTTATGAACTATTTGATTTAGTCCAGCAGTTCTGAAGGTGTGGTCTATAGATATCTAGAGGTCTCTAAGACCATTTCAGAGTCATTGAAGAGGTCAAAAACACTTTTATAGTAATTCTAAGTTGTTATTTTCCTTGTTGATTATGTTGACATTTGCACTGATGGTATAAGATCAAAGGTGATAAAACTTGTTAACACTTTAGCACAAATCAAGACATGGACTTAAAGGGCTGGAGCAGTGGCTCGGCGGTTATGGTGCTTGCCTGGCATGCGCAAGTTCAAACCCCAGCACCACGTACACAGCGAAGTCTTGGAGTAATGAAAGCCACGTGAAAAACTAAATAAAAATTGTTTCTCTCTTTCTCTCTCCCTCTCTCTTTAAAAAAAAAAAGACATGGACTTAAGATCAAAAAGGGGAAATATAAGGGAAAGCAGAGTTGATTTACTTAAGAATCCTTAATGAAGCAATAAAATATTTTTACTATATACCAATTGTTGAGCACATATCTTTTTAAAGTCCTATGTGACAAAATAGGAAGTATAAAGTACTTTTGCTGCGCATTCAAGTATAACAGTTGTCCCTTGGATCACATGTGCAATTTTTTTATTTTTTTTAATTTTATTGAGGAGTTGGGTTTTTGTACAATCATAAATGCATATGTAGTAACAACATTATATGCTCCTGAACCTGATCCATAATATCCCCCACATCACCCACACCACAGTCTCTTGACTCTTCTATATTTCTCCCCATAATAGATATAAATGTCTATATACACACATCTGCTCCAGAAACTTTTGCCATAAAACAACATTTTAACTTGAAAGGAGGCTTATAGTCATATCATGGTTACTCTGACTTGGGTAACGGCTGACATTTGCCAAGAATGAACTAAGTGAGCCTATCACTCCCAATAAAACAAATGACAGTATTTATTACTGATGATGAAATCTGAGCTTTTAAGTGAAAATCCACATTTTGTAAAATTTGGATATTCTACCACTGGCTTTACAACTTCCCAATACCTAAAAAAAAAAAAAAATCTACTAAAAACCAGTGATACTAATGATTTTTTGGTTTAGTATCATTAACTACATCAATATTTGGAAGATCCACATAACTCAATAAAACAGTATTTTTCAAAGGAACAATGAAATATATCAAAATCATGCTGGGAAAACGATTCATTCAATATGAGAGACAGACTAATGAAGTTTAATGTAATAGGATGAGAAAAATTCACTAATATGATTTTAGGTCCAACACAACAACTTGAAGAAAACTATCATTTCTCAAGTTCTAGTATGATTTCCAAAATAATGTCCACAATTATCTAAAGGTATCATTAAAATAGTTCTCCCTTTTCCAACTATATATATGATGCCCACATTTCTTCATACATTTCAACAAAAATATGGAGCAACAGCAATATGTGTGTTGGGAGCACACTTTAAAACACAAAAGCAAACATAAAAATCCAGCTGTCTTTGTTAAGATATTTACAAAAATGTGCAATAATACCATTCTTCTCACTCGTTTTTATTTTGAAAAAAGTTATATTTCATAGCCATATATTAACATATAATAAATATTCTAATGAATGAAATTTTTCTTAAGTTTTCAATTTTAACTTTTAAGATAGTATCAAAAAAAGTTCTCAGAGATCCTAGTTTGACATTCTCATCAATAATTATTATAAGCACCAATAAATCACTGTTTGCCATTAAATGACTTGCACAAGCTCATGTGTTAATTTTTATAGATAGATATACCATCACAGAAGTTATATAAATACCTGAGACCTATCACCTAAGGATTGAGAAGGCTATCTAGGTTTAGATAAAGAATATTAGACTTGAGTCTAATAACCACTTTCAAGATGCAGCTCAGTAGTTCATGGCTCACAGTTTTCATTTCCCCATGCATAGAATGGAGCCATTGCCTATCTCACAGAGCTGATATAAGGATTAAATGTAGTGTTTGTGAAACTTTGAAGTGAGATAGAAATTAAACCATGTTACTAGTGTCATTCTTTCTAAAAAAAAAAAAATAACAAGTTAATAATGATAGTGTGACACATTACATCCAAAACCACTAAATTCTGAAACACATATGGCTCCCAGGCATTCAGATCAGAGATTGTGGTCCCTTTGCCTTAGTTCAAATCAAGATCGGCCTAAGAGAAGACTGGAACATTTTTCTCCAATGACATTGAACCATGGACTAGCAAGCTCAGTTAGTCACAAACTTCCCTAGGTAACAGTACAAACATGGTTCTTACTTTTTTGGATCAGAGATTCTGGCAGGAAACAAGAGGCAATGAGCAAGGAACTAGCACAAAGTAGAATGAACTTCACTAAGAGGGGCAAGTCTGATGTGATGGGAACACACTTTAAAAGCACCTGACAGTTCTGAGCACAGAGAAAGTCATTGTAGGAGACCATCCTAGAATAAGAGGGATTTCAGCCAACATCCAAAGAATGAGTAGGTATCAGCCAGGCAAAGATAAAAGGGAAGAGTGTTTAAGTCAGAGGGCACACCTGGCATCTTCTCTTCCTTCAGCTAGGATGCCATGATCCTCCATTTAATGCTGACTTTCCTCAAGGCCCGAGTCTATGCTGCTCTTCTTCATACTCAATGTTCTCTCTAACAGCAATCACATCAAAGTCCCTGATTTTGACTGACTTAGGTAAAATATCTCAAAAACTTGTGCCCCCAGGCTCAAATTCCCCTCTGAGCTCCAAAACGGTGAGTCTTATTGCACGTTTGCCCTTTCCCCTTGCACAGCTAAAGCTCCTCAGACTATTCCCAACAACAAACTCATCAACCAACCTGTCCTCCTTCCTTCAGTTTCTCTTCAGCAATGGTCTCCCCCAGTCCTCTAGCTACCTCATCAGAAATTTGGGAATTTTCTTTGACAAGTCCTTCTTTCTCCCATCTCCAGTCTAAACCACCTCCATATCCACACAGATTCATCTCCCAAATAGCTCTCAAACCTACCCACCACTCTCTGTATCCTCCACAACCGCCCTAATCCAAATCAGACCATCAGTTGATAGATTACTACAAAAGCTCTCCCACCCACCTGCACAATGCTTTACTTACATCTCTGGGTCTTCTGCCAAGTCCAGCTGTAGATAAAATAATCTTCAAAATACTTTATCCTGCTGCCCTTACTTAAAATGAGCAGGTGACTTTCTACCTCCTTTAAGCACAGAGACAGACTTCCTTATCATAGCCAACATGCTCTGGCATGATCAACTCAACCCTGCCTTCCCTCTCTGGCCACACAACATCCTTTCAGTTCATCATTATTATAGGCTTCCCTCATTAAAAAGGACTCTGTAAAAATTTTGTTCCTTATGTTGGGAATATTCTTCCTTCTTCTTCTTCTTTATCTAGTT
>PVKS010008460.1:0-68199 GCA_004027875.1 Aplodontia rufa | reverse complement strand
GAATGGTTTCTCTCATCTGTTAATACTAGAATTTATGTTGAAGCAGTAGGACAGACGGATGACCTAACAAAGCCTCAAATTGAATGATTTTCAGTGCAACAGGGGCGAAAGCTCCCTAGGTAACTTGGAGGTGTAGGGAAGGGGATGGGGAGGGGGGAGGGTATATGAAGAACTCATAGGAGTCGGGTGATGGGGAAGATGGGGGAACCATTCCAGAAGCCGATGTTATTCCTACACTAGATACCCATTTAACACATCAGTTCTTATGGGGGAAACGGCAATAGATGAAACCCATAGTAGCTTATCTATGCGTTAGCATTACCCCTGGTTATCAAACTTTATACACATTGATTGCTACAGTTTTGACAATGTTTCCCCCTCATCTGTATCCTGTATCTCAATATACTTCTAATAAAGGTGGAAAAAAAATAAAATAAAATTTTCTGAAAGCCCAAATCAAGTTCATACAATGAGATGCAAACATTGGCTAAGACAAACCCTATAAGGATATCATAGCAGATCCATGTTCTGGGGACAGAAAAAAAGTGAATGGAGAACCTGCTGCCCCAGAATAGCAGGGATTCTATCACCATCCTCAAGGAACCCCAAGAGAACTCCTTAGAAGCACCACACTGCAAAAAATCTGGGGATATTAAAGTAAAAATTATGCCCCTAGCCACATGCGCAGAGGCAGAGGTAACCCCAGACTTTGATGGGCCCAGGTAAATGTTTCTTTGTGGGACACTTGTCTGTATATACAATTTTATTATAAAAATAGCTTATAAAATTTGTGGGCCCATGGCAGGTACACAATTCAGTGATGTGAATTTTGAAAAGTGTATAGGGAAGAGATACTTACTCACTTCTTCTAGTTGATGCACATGAAAACTTCAGAGCACCCGGGCAAGTAAAAGTTAGTAATGTCATTATTACACACAGTGCCATGGCTCTTTAGGAACTTTTATATTAAAACAATATATATTTTTTGGCCTCTGCAGCTCCTGAGCACCAATTATTTAATGCCGGTCACAGCAGTGCTCATCCTACTTCCTCCTGCAACCTGCAGCCCACACATAGTCTACGGGTCTCTCACAGGTTGGTACTGAGCTTCACTGATGATGAACAGAAGCCCAAGTCTTATCCAGAGTGTGCAGAGAAATGTGAGCAATAACTCACGTTCTGGTCATGTAAAGGTTTCCTTTTGCTATTTTATAGCATAGGTGCAGAATAATATTTCCCTTTACAGTGCAGTCAGTGCTTTTCTGCTATGGGATCTCGCTCAGTGCTGACTACATCTCTGTACACCCACACAGAGAGGAGGAGAGACAAAGGGATCTGGGCGGAGTGAGAAAAACAGTCCTATTCCATCAACAAATGTGGGTCCATCACAAAAAGCAGCCCTGAAGAGTAAGATATCATCATGTCAATGTGGGACACAGGCGAGTGCATCAATCAGAAGAGCCTGCTGGGACTCTGGAGCACCAGTCTCAAAAGCTCTTGGAGCACAGGTGCAGCTTTGGGAGTCTGCTCACATGGAGCCTGTGGAGAGGGCAACTGTCATGGGTGCCCAAGCAGAGGGGCCATACAGGGTAAGGGACACCTGAGCCAACTTCCCCTGCTTGGCTTCTGGAGACCATGGTGGCATGGTGGTCAGAACACAAATAGGTAAAGGCTCACAAACACAGTCAAGCCCAAGAGTGGGCAGTGGACCATCCAGAGTTCAGAGCCATAAGCTCATCACAAGTCTAGCATCAACAAGGGTGATCCCAAATCAGTATGTCAGCACTATTCTCTTGGCCAATCTTGCAGGGTCCGTTGAAGGAAATACCTTGTAGTCCAATGGCTATGATATGCTGGCCCTATGTTTGTCCCAGAACTCCACTGTCCATGGGCTGGAGCAATCCTGTAGACAGAAATCCTGAACTTCTCCAGACTCTCTGGTTAATCCTGTACACTGGGTTAAAATTGGAGGGTTGGACAGCATCTGGATAGAGAAAAACTGGAGGTGAAGCCTACAGGGTTCTGTCTGGCCTTAGAGTTCTCCACTCAGCGAGTCCCATGCTCTAGAGGGAGGCCATTTCGAGGAAGTTTTGCCAAAGTGCAGGGTCCTCTGAGGCTTGGGGCAGGGCCACTTGCCTGGGTCCAAGGGAGTGCTGACCAGTTGCAAGGAAGCCTTGATAATTCAGAGACAGAATTAGACAAGCTTCTGTCTCTTTCATGGTAATGTTGAGTTTCTTGTGCTTGAATTTCTAAAACCATACTAGAAAACAGAGGAAGACAAGATACATTCCTGTGTCTCTCCCATTAGGGAGATACCGGTTCGTAAAGAAGCTGAATCCTCTAACCTCAGAGGCAATAGCATTGACGCAGAACAGGTTGCCTGGATGCTCCTGAATGACACGCAGTAAGCCCTATCACAAAAGCCCTATGGGAGAAAGAGAATGATCTCCTTCAAAGATTTCTGTAGTTGAGTTTCTTTGTTAGTCACATCAGAAATCAGTGACCAACAAATTGAACATTTGATAGAGCTTAGGGAGAAATAAGCATCATATGAAGAAAAATCAGAGATGACAGTCAGGGGAAACAAGAATTCCATCCCAGGTGGCCCTCCTGGGAGGACAGCATGCTCTGGCCTGCTCTGGAAGATGGGGTGAGCAGGCTCGTGAAAACCTGCCCCCTGCCCTGTTTTCACGGGAACTCCCCCAGTCTACCCGGCTGTGCTTGTCCAAATCTGATCTCACTTATTTCCGCAGAGGAGATCTGGAACGCTGGTTTGCACAACAGCAGGCAAGAGGATGCCTTCCACATAACATTCCAGCAAGTAATTGAATTCATCTAGACAGAGTGACAGATGACAGTCAAACCAAGCCCCTCTGAATTTACCATTTTATACGCAGTAATCCCTTGCTAACTGTGGGTTTCCTTTTCTGAAACAGACATGTCTAGCAAAGCAGAGGGTTTGTAATCCTCCTAGAAAATAGAAGAATTCACGAGAAAAAAAAAAAGGAACAGAAGGATGCTAAATATTTTAAAAATCCTAAGCACAAAACAAAACAAGAAACAAGCAAGCAAAATCCCTGATTTGTTGATATTTAAAACGTTCTTCAGGAAGGTCCCTTATCTTGGCTCTTATTCACTTGTTCGGGAAACATGGTATAGCAACATGTTTATTGAGAGTTTGCCACAAGTTCTATTCTTAAAGACTACTCTAAAAAAAATTTTTTTTTAAACCTGCCTGTATGGACTTAAAAGCAACGTGTTAGAAATTGCTTTGGCTTTATATCTGTTGTCCTTTTTGAAAAACTCAGAAAATTGCCCTTATGATCTCACCAGCTGCCTTTCTTTGCCACTTGCTGAGGGTGGGGTATAGAGCTGTTGCTCCGCCAACCATGTGCACTGTTAAAAGGGTGTTACCAGTACTAACCGAACTGTTCCTGAGACTTGTCCACAAACTCTATGGGAGTTGTACTCTTATTTCTAGGATACTGAACTGGGTGAACACAATGTAAAAATTTGAAGATTTTTCAAATGTTAGCATGGAAATATGAAATGGAATTACTTAAAAGTATGGTTTGTAAAGGATGTATGAATCCCAATTGGGTTCACTGCTAACATGTCAAATGCCTTCATGAGATTTGGGAAAAGACTCTCTTCCTCCAGTTGGTGATACTTTCAGGCTGGTGCAAAGTTCATTGGCCTCTTTGCTTGAGTAACCCCATCAGTGCACAACCAACACAGCTGTACAGAGAGAACCCAATTCTAACAACTCTCTATCAGTTCCCTATTCGGCAAGCCCCAGCCCTGCTTCAGCTGTTTTTTTCTGAGTGATGCCACTTGCCAACTTAACTGTGAATGTAGGGACTGTGTCTTACAGAGTAGGCATACAACAAATAGTTGTTGATTAAATGAAGGAGTAAATTAAAAAGCACTCAATGTAATTGTAAAATGTTGAAAGGATAGGAGAAACATAAGTGTCCCAAACATTTTGTGTCACATCCAAATATCAGAAAATTCTTTTCCCTCTTGAGATCAATTATCATTCAGAGAAATTCACTATAATGTACTCAACTGGTCAAATTTACAAAAGAGCCTAAATCAACCTTAAAGATAGTGGTAGATAGTTAAGTGTAAATTTATAAGTGTTTGTAGTAGAAAGGCCCAGAAATCAAGAAGATCAAAGAGTAAGTCTGCTTTGCTGATTTCTGTTTTTTGTCCTGTGAGTGGTTAGTTTTATGCTTTAAAAGAGTGTAATTTAGGTTTGGCAGTATTCAGTTGCCTAGCACCATTATGCTAACACTTCCACAGAAAAAGAGAATTCTGGGGACTTGCTCTTTGGAACACTCTAAAGTAGGTTGGAATCTGCAGGTGGAATTTAAAACAAGCCTAGTTGGTATGCATCTTCTTCTTCCTTTTCTAATTCTATTACCCAAAATTGAATACCCTGGGATGTGAACATCAGAAAGAACTTGAAATAGGCCTTGACAAATAAGCTGTAAACAGGAGCTGGTAGAGACGAATCGGATGGCCTTGGGACTCTTGCACTTCTTATTTCTATGACAACATTGAATCTTGAAGCTTGTCTCTCTTGGCAGAAATGCAGTTTTTGATTTGGTGAAAGAGCAACAAATGCTGTCAATTTCAACCATTTGGCATCTAGCTCAAGTGTCCCCTAGCAATATTCTACTTCTGAGGACAGTCAGGTCCCCCACTGCCAACGCAGGCCGGGAAGCTACCCTGAAGGCCGTCTTTCACAGAGCCCTTGCCCACGCACAAGATCCTGATCTCATTTAAAAGGAGAAACGTGATGTTAAACACTTGTCAGCCTTTAAAACCCAAACGTGCTGTTCCTTTACATATTTAACTTTCCAAAACTAAAGATCCACCGTCACCCAACTCATGGATCACATTCACCTGATGTGTTGAAATAATGACTTTAGAAAGGCAACTCTGAACTATCGAGAATTTTTAGAAAATATCAGCCCTTTTCCGCTCATGAGGCAGAAGGTGCTTTTCTCTTTGCTTTAAACTGGATACATGCTAAACCAGGCCCCTGAAAGAATGAAATATCATTAACAAGATTTACCTAAAAGCTACCCAAATAGAAAAACGATGTGTGCACCGATCTGTTTCGCAGGAACGAGGCTGAATCAAACATCTGTTAGGCTTTCTTCTCCTCCCTCTCCCCTCCCCAGTGGTTAATGACATCTGAAGCGCTTAAACTTTGCACATTCCTTCACTAATTAAATTCCTGCAAAGCTGTCTCATGAATCAGGTGCTTTGTGGAGCGAGAACACAGACCCTGCTTTTGTGTCATTGGTGCTGCCTCATCCAGGTGGGAGCGGAGCACACGCTTGGTCTGCTCAGGGTCTTTTCAGAGGTTTCAAGAGTCCTGTTTTCCCCAAAGATCTTTCTTTTCTTTTTACTACCTGATATGTTAAGACTAAATTCACACACACACACACACAAAAAGTGAAGAATTAAGTCGCATAAATCAAGATTTAAAAGTGTGAAAGTGCTGATTTTTGAGAGGACAGGGATATTTATGTAATCTAAGTGGAAATAAAGGGAAAGGGAACTGCTTTATGTAAAAAAAGAGAAATCTTCTCTCATTCAGTCACTTGTTTTATTATGTCATTCATTGAACAAATAAACATGCATGGGTGTCCCTTACATGTTCCCCACTGCACAAGGCTTTCTTTGTATTTAAACCTCATTTCTGTCTTTAGGGAGCTTCTATTCTGCATCTGAAACCTTACAAGCCTTAGTTCATAACCAGAATGAACTGTGGGATTCTTCCCTGATTGACAGGTGATGTGGTGATTGAAATGGCAGAGGCTCTGGAAAAAAGTTTCCAGTTGATGGATACCTTGATCCAGGATTGCAATGTATAGTGATTCCGGGAACTGGATCCACCAACACGAGAGCAATTAGGTATAATATTATGTATTGTAGAAATACTGCTCTGAGCTCCTGCCAATTAGATGCCCATTTTACACCAGTCATAGTGCTAAGTACTTTATGTGAATTCTCTGCACCTTTGTAACAACTCTTCAAGGCAATACTTTTCTCCTCATTGTGCATTTGAGAAAACTTGACACTTAGGTTGAATCTCCAAGGTATAGTTCCAGGCGTTTCTAAAACCCTCTCTAAATTTTCCTCTTTTTTTCTTTCTTTAATCACCACGATTGAAGATGGTGTCCTGGACTACAATAGAAGATACAAACTGAAGCGAAGCAGTGTGTGAGACTGGACAGTGCAGGGTAAAGGAGTTCAGAGACAAGGGTGCCACCTAGGAAGTCTTTGCAGCAGGAACCCAAACAAATTCTGAAGCAGATGGGAAGGAGTAGGAGGGGAACCACGAAATTGCTTTAATTAGGGAAAACTGGACATACAAAGACCCAAGGCATAAATGAGTAGCAACTGTCTCCTCAAACCCTGCCTCTTCCAGGCTCCCCCTTCACATCAACCTACCAGAGCAGAAGGTTCTGAATGTACAGCCCTACCAGTGTCTGCTTGTCTCTGCTCCTGTTACTAGGCAGGCACCATCTTAACATGTCATTAAGCCACAGGCTCCCACCTGGGGCCAGCAAGTAAGTGGCAATCTTCAGGTGCAGTCTCACATTTAGGACTAAAGGACTAGATGTGCTGGTGGATGCAGCCAGCCTGAGAGAGAGAGTAGCTGCCCTACTCCCTGACCTCATTGCCAAACAGAACCAGCTGCAATTCCCTGAGCACTCCATGTACCTTCCTGCTCCTGTGGCTTCACCAGAATTTCACCCTCTGCATCCTGTCCACCTTTCTGATTCCAAATAACACTTCAAAATTTAGCTTTGTGGTTGCAACACAGATTAGTTTAAGGAAACCCAAAATGACAATACCTGTGATATATGGGTTTATTTTTTTCCCCCATAAAGGGAATCCCAAGGTAGAAGTCCAGAGCTTTATGGCAGCACCATGATCATTCTTTAAGCGTTCTGCTCAACTATCCTTTGTCCTTGCATCCTGTTCTCAAACTAACCTACTCATCCAGGATGGGTGCTGGAGCCCTAACTATCACATCCACATTTCAAATAAGAAAGCAAAATGAGAGAGAGAGAGAGAGAAAAGAAGAAAAGAACAAAATATAACTGTGTATTCCCCCATTTAAGTAACTTTTTTTGGTAAACCATCACAAGGTCCAGTTACATATGACTGGCCACAATGTAGTCACATGATCATTAGGGAGAATAAAAACTGAAATATCTCAGATGAGTATGTTGCCACACTGAACATAAATGGACAATATGTTAATAAGGAAGGCAGTAGACATCAGATAGACAACTAGCATTCTTAGTCTTGCCTAACGTGTACCCCTTCTTGTAAACCTTCCTGATTGACTTCCTTCTTGTCCCTCAGCTGTTAGGCAAACTCCCTCCATATTTTTATAGCATCTCAGGCCTACCTAACCTTTAATACATATTATATCATAACATCATCTGGTTTCCTTGCTCCTCTCCTCCAATGACTGTAAGCTCTCTGATCCTCATCACATATGAATTTCCCAGTCCCAAAACGATCGTCATATTGCAGCATATCTCTGGATTTGGACTTTCTACTCTAGTCTTCTTTTTTTGGAACATTGGTATTTTTGTCAAGAAAATACTAAAAATATCTAGAAGGTTATTTCAAAGTACTATGTGCTACCACTGTGATTGGTGCCAATTTCAAAGAAAGGAGCACATGACATTGAAACCAAACCAAAAATAGTATTCAGATGCTGATTTCAATTTCCACCCAAATGGGTCATCTCTTCAGTATCTGTTACTAGGGAAGTATCCAGAGTGTGGTGGGTGGCAAGGACATTTTGACCAAGCTGTCACAATTTAAAGGTCCAGAATGCAGATGTGAACCACTCTCCTTTTAAATTATGCTTCCTTTTCTGACAAATGCAGAGTGTTGGGGGATGATCTAGATGGCTGATGAGAACAAGATGGTAACATGGCTACTCAGCTCAATGGAAGCCACATTTTAATTACACTTGTAAGTCTGGCTTGTCTTTTTGTGGGAACAAGAAATAGAGAACATTTTTAATGAAATATCAAAGGACAGTACATAGGAAAATCATACGAATGTGACAGAAAGCCTTTAAGCATTATGGCAAAAGATACCATTTCTTTGCATAGCCTCATTGGTGACTTCTCCATTCTCATTCTTTATATCCTTTCACAAGTCTGCTTTCTTCATCACCATCTTCCCCATCACTGAGCCCACCCAGCACTTAACCCCTTAGACTGGATTCAACCATACCTTCCTACCTAACACGCTGCTCTCACACCCTTCCTCTTTCCCCCGCCAGCACCTCTCACTATCCTGTATTGATTCTTAGCTTCTTACCTCTAGGAGTTAAATTTTCCTGCAACCGGATTTGAGTCTCATATCACACTTCTTCCTGTTCCCCCAGGGCCTCGTTCAGATCTCTGCTCACCATATGGGCTGAGTATATGTTGGCCGACTAATTTGGGCCTGATGTACCCATTAGAAGCAGGAAGTACAGATTTATGGCCCACAAAACTTATAGGGGTCCAGGAAAATGGTTTAATTTTCATTTCTTTTAAAATCATAAGAAATAACTAGATATAACAATAATGAGTGTATAATAATATATCCAGTCTGGATTATATTCATCTTTATACCAATACCATTATAGCATATAATTCATAACATTTTGTAGTTTTTAACTGAAGGAAAGGGCCCATAAAGGTAAAAGTTCCTGGAGCCCCTGAAAGTCCTATTACTACCCTGGACTCACTTTTCAGATCCTGAGTATATAAAGTTAAAAGTGTGTACAAAATATGATTTGGATGTGCTTATTTCTAATGTGTATTTTCCTTGAAAATTCTCCATTTCTCAGCTTCTTTCGTTGGTCCAGTGCTGGTCACTGGCCCAGAAAGTGTGAAGGCTCCTTCCTGGATTTGATAAATTGATGTAAATGGAATGTGACATGTCGCTGTGTTATTTTGTTCACACAATCGCCTCTTTGATGGCTCAGTAAAAGGTGGATGGAGGGAGAACCTTCATGTGATATCTGTAAAATATACACCACGTTCAGTCTGTTATATTTAAAGACATAAAGTTCCCTTTCCAGTTTCTAAAACTCTGATTTCTGTGTGTCAGGGCCAAATGGAATGTGTTTTAGTCGGCTTTTGTGTAAACACCAAAATGTAGTCTTTCCGTCCCCTTAAAGTAGAGACCAATTCACACACTACATCTGTGTGTGCAATGTCTATTTAAACTTTCAAGGATTAGGACTTTAAAACCATTTGAAAGCACTCATGGCTGTTTCTCTTAAGGAATCAGAGTCTAATGACTGGAGAGTTTACAATATTTTAAATCTTCCTAGACAACTTTTCCTTCCAAGTGTTTTATATTATTTTGAGTTTGAAGTTAAGGAAATTATAGCTCTACTTTATTTCCCCTTTTTTGGAGGGGTAGGGTGGAACACAAATGTTCTCTAAAGAACTGATATAATCTTGCCATCAGGAGTTTCATTTGTTTTCACCTAAACAATTATCCCTAATACAAATAAAATCCTGAAGATTAGCTGAGTTTTTCCATAAATTATGATCAATGCCATCAGTTACTGATTCATTCCTCCAATTAATTTATTTTGTCAAAATGTCACCTATCCCTTTCTATCAGGATAGCCAATTGACAGAATTAATTTTAAGCCATTCATTTTTAGCTAAATGGATAATTTGTGTCCTCACAAACTCAGTGATTTGCTTTTCTGGCCTTTTCATAGTCCTAGAGTGACAGTGTGTGAATGATTTTGAAATGTCACCTGGCCTAGTCCCATGCTTTTGGGTAGAGAAGGCTCCACAAATCCTCATTGGGAATGAAGAAATAACCTTTCTCTTCTTGAAGGTTGGAGGTCAGATTCCACAGCTCCTTTCAATGGCAGCTTCCCACCTTAACTGCCCTGGTCATGGAGAAGTTGCCCCTTGAACTAGGCCAAGAACCCCTGCTGCCCCCCTCTCCACTGACTTCCTTTCATACTGTCCTCCACCGCCTGGCAAATAACTCCTCCGCATCCACCCAACGCTCTTCTCAAGCCGGAGGCCCACAGGAAGTTAGGCTATAGGTTTCCTTTTCCTAGCCTACTTTGCTTCCTAGCAGACCCACTTTCTCCCTTTAGAAAATGCTTCAATGGAGCATTCATGCAATGGAAATGGAAAGTAATGAAGTGCTGATGCATGCCACGGCATGGATGAGCCTCAAAAGCATTCTGCTACATGAAAGAAGCCAGACACAAAAGGCCACATGTTCTGTGAGTCTATTTATGTGAAATATCCAGAAGAGGCAAATCCATAGAGACAGAAAGCAGATTCGTGGTTGCCAGGGTTGGAGGGAATGGGGGAATGGGAAGTGACTGCTTCATGTGCATGGGTTTCCTGTGTGGGATGATGCAAATGTTCTGGAATTAGATAGTGGTGGCGATGGTTGCATAACAGTGTACATGTCCCAAATGACATTGGATTGCACAGTTTAAATGGCAAACTTCACGTCACGTGTATTTTACCACTTGCACATGTGTACGGATGCTTAAATGTTTCTCTGATGCCTCTCTCTCTCTCTTTTTTTTTTTTTTTTTGTTACCAGGGATTCAACCACTGAGCCACATCCCTGACAGTTCTTATTTTTTATTTTTGAGACAGGATCTTGCTAAGTTGCTTAGGGCCTCACTAAGTTGCTGAGGCTGGCTTTGGATTTGCTATCCTCCAATTTCATCCTCCTGAGCCGCTGGGATCATAGCTGGCACCAGCGTGCCAAGTAAGCCCTCCAATTTTGCATGTAACCCCGTTTAAGGGTGGTAATTAAGAAGAAAGATTTCTAAAGGCCTAATTGGGATGTGTAAAAAGATGACATTTCAGCTTGCCAAAGATAGAAATCAAAGGGTAGAAGCATGAGTAAGAGTAAGACTGAATTTAATTCATTCAATATTTGTTTAGCACCTACTATGTGGTAAGTTCCGTGGGAGGGGCTGAAGACAGAACTGCATGGACATTTCAGATATGCCCACAGTCACCAAGGCACTTAAGGGCCAGCTAGTCTTTTTCATGACTATAAGAGTGGAGACTTCATTTAGTCTTTGGTCTTCATTTAACAAATAAAAGGAGAGGAACGATAGTACATCATCATATTTACCATTTCTTTTTTTTAAGAGAGAGGGACAATGAGAGAGAGAGAAAGAAAGAGAGAAACAATTTTTTTATTTAGGTTTTCATGTGGCTTTCATTGCTCCAAGACTTCATTGTGTATGTGGTGCTGGGGTTTGAACTCGTGTACTTGCGTATGCCAGGCAAGTGCCATAACTGCTGAGCCACGACTTCAGCCCCATATTTACCATTTCTAACCCACAAAGTTATTGCAAGGACTAAATGATCCCATATGACCATGGTTTGTATATTTAAAGCACTATAAAAATATTAGACAGTCATATTATTCTGGTTTGATGTTGTTTTTTTCATAGCTTCACTGTGTTTTCAGCCAGTTTTGAACTGGTGTGAATGTCTCTTTATAGTATTTAGTGGTGGGAGAGAAGCTTCTTATTATAGATGTAGTGTGTCCATTATAGAAAATTTAACAAATCCAAAAAAGTATATTTTAATCAACCATTATCCTGTCCTTCCAGATATACCCACTGTTTAACATTTTAGTATGTGTCCACAGAAGTAGATAGTTATTGGGTTGAGAGCAAGAACGTTGCCAGAGACAGGTTCTGTCATTTTCTAACCATCTACCCTTGGGCAAGGTACCTCACATCACTAAGCCACAATTCCTTATCTATAAAATGAAAGAAACAACAGTAGCTACCTCCTAATTGTGAGAGTTAAACGGGTACTCAATGTATATCACTTGGCAAAGGATTTACTTATTAACAGTTTGCATACATGCTAATTTCTATATATATGTACATACTAATATGTACAGTAACATTAATATACATGATGTATACATACTATATATACATACAGTGTATCTGTATAAAACATGCATTACGTAAATAATAATACACTTATTAAATATACACATGCTAATTATGTTCATATATACATACGTACATGCATCATAAGAATTGCATATACACACTGCTATAAAATTTCCTGCTTATTTTTTATTAGTGAGGCAGAAATAAACATATTTGTCTCAATCAGTGCCTTACTTCATTAAGTAACTACTTAAATGAGTCTCCCAAGTGCATTATAGTGGAACTTATTTGAAGTAAAAACATTTAAACACTTAAAAGAAGGTTTTAAAATCCATGTATAGAAGTTTCTGGAGTTTGTGTTGCTTACTGTTCTTCTTTGCCTTGTAGAAGAGTGAAACGGTTAATGTTTTGATAGGTGAACTCCTTTCAGAGGGAACGCATTTTTGGTTTAGCAACTCTGATATACGTAGAAGATGACTTCTTGAGGGGAGGATAAGAAAGGACAGTGAAATAAACCATTCAAACAAACCCCATAAGAAATTAATCAGAATTGGAGGGACAGGCAGAAGGGAAGAGTTCAGAGAAGGAACAATAACAGCAGGGGAGGTGGAAGGAAGAAAGGGAACGGGCAGGCAGCTGAGTTCTGGGTTCAGATGAAAACTTGTGAATGGGTAATTTCCAGAGGCAGATTAACCATATGACATTTAAGAACACAAATTCCTGGTATTCTAAGTTTAAGTATGTGTTGCTGAAAAGTGTGCCCTGTCATTGCTCCAGAACGTCAATGAAGCAATTTATGTTCATAAACACCTTGACCAAATGCATTTAGGGCACATGAAGGAGCTATGTTTTGCACCTGAGCTGATGTGTAGCAAAGAAAGTAGTATATACAAGAAAACTGAGATATGGAGTTAAGATTTTAAGATGAGCAGAAACTTGGGGCCAAAACTAACCGTGAGACTATGATCCTGCGATGGGTTGAGCAGTGTTTCCCCAAATGTATGTCCATCTAGTGCCTCAGAATGCAGCTTTATTTGGAAGTAGGATCTTTGTACATATAATTAAAGATCTCAAGATGAAATCATCCTGGGTTTAGGTTAAATTCAACGACTGGTATCCTTATAAGAAGAGGAGAAGATAGAAGGAGAGAATAGAAGACCATGTAAGATGAAGACAGAAATCAGTTATGCCATTACAAGCCAAAGAATGCCTGGGGACACCAGAAACTAGAAAGGCAAGAAAGGATTCTTCCCTGGAGCCTGCAGAAGAAGTGTGATTCTGCTGACACCTTGATTTCAGACTTCTGTTCTCTAGAACTGAGACAATAAGTTTCTGTTATTTTAAGATGCTCGGTGTGTTGGAACTTTATTATTGTAGCTCTTGGAAACTAACATGGATCCTAGAAACTTGCCAGAATCTTGGGGTGTGCATTAGACTTCCCCATATGACATGGACATCCTAAAGTAGACACTGAAATCATTTCCTTTTTAGAGGATGGGAAGACCTCAGCTATCATTCAGGCTACTTCATATGAAGACAGAAGGAAAATT
Organism: Aplodontia rufa; assembly: GCA_004027875.1. Taxonomy (NCBI): domain Eukaryota; kingdom Metazoa; phylum Chordata; class Mammalia; order Rodentia; family Aplodontiidae; genus Aplodontia; species Aplodontia rufa. Next base: position 54,681 of record PVKS010008460.1, on the reverse strand, counting down.
ATCTTTTAACTGAAAACTTTATTGTGATCCTTCCAACCATCTTCCACAAATCTGATCTTGACATTCACTGCTCCAATAGGCTTTTCTGGTTTCCCATTACCTATAGCCTCCCTGTGTAACTTCAGCTTTAGGTAGCCCCATCACTCATTTCTTGCATTTTAAACTCCAAATTAATGAAGTCATATTGAACTCTGAAAATGCTATGCTTTTTTTCTTCTCCGTGCCTTTGAAATACTGCTCTCTCTGCATTCCCTTGCCCAGTCAAGTCCACCTGGAAAATGTCTACGCACAGTGCCACTTCCTCTGGGAGGCTCACCTGCTCTAGTCAGGCTTCTTCCATGAGCCCAAAGTTACTAGTGTGTGTGTGTGTGTGTGTGTGTGTGTGTGCGTGTGTGCTTAATTTATTTTATTTGCTTGCGCTTGTGTGTGTTCTATCTTCCCAGCAGACTATACATTCTTTATTTTTCTTTTAAGAAAGAGAGGACAGTGAGAGAGAAAGAAAGAGAGAAGCAATTTTATTTAGGTTTTCATGTGACTTTCATTCTTTGGACACTTGATTGTGTACATGGTGCTGGGATTTGAACTTGTGCATGCCAGGCAAGCACTGCAAATGCCAAGCCACCGCTCCAGCCCCAAACTATGCATTCTTGAGACTAGGGAATGTGGAGATCATGTGATCATCCTTGGGTCCTGATGTTAGCACAGTGCCACAGTGCTAAGCTAGTTTTATATAGTGGCAAATGAACTGGGATTAAGTTAATAAAATTCAATTTGAACCCAGGCATCTCCACAGTTGTCTGTGTGGCTGTGACAGATGTTGGTAATGGAGTCAGTCCTCTATTTTTCCCTGCTAACAAAAAATCCTAATTTTGTTAAATGTGTGGCAGAGAGTCTTCCAGCTCAGAGAAGGCAGAGACAGCAGGTAACCCAGAAGTGGAAATTGTACTCAACTCTGGACAGGGAGATGTAAGAGGAAGCCTGCATGGGTCCAAAAGAGATGCCTCCTCCCTGATGAGAGGACGTGGGAGCAAAAGCCCTCTGGCCTGTACCTCCTCGGAAGGCTACGGAGATGCTCAGGGATTCTCCATCCCTAAAGGGAAGGTCAACACAATCACACAGCTGTGCACATTGAGCCCTGACGTGGAGCTTGACCTGATAGTGGAGCCACTAATCCAACACCAGCAATGCCCCCACCCCAACTTTTTTCTATAAGAGGAAAATAAACCCATATTTGTAGGAGCTTCTGTTAGTTGAATATGCTAATATTTGAAGCTAAGTTCACTTTATCTAATACAGACCTTGGATAACTTAAGTTCTTAACGTCTCCTAACTTCAGTTTCTGGTTCTATGGCGTCCTCTCCCTGGACCAAGTCTGTGGAGTGAGTTTGGCCATGATTCTTGCTACATATCCATCTACTGTTCCTCAGGAATACACTGAGCTATTGTCTCCTGTATTTTTGTAATCTTTTTACCTTTTTGTTCTGCTTCACGTCTGGTTATATAAATTCCTTTATAATAAGGATTCTTTAGTTTCAAGAACCAGAAACCTATTCTGATTAATTAAGCAGGAAAAAAATATTGGAAATGTACATGTACCTCATAGAATTCAGAGGACAGCAGAAAAGCAAGCTGGCAAGGAGACAGCAATGATGGCACCTCCGGAAAATGAGATATATTGCAAGAAGTAATCTATAGCCCTAATTAGAGCCGAACTCATTAGGATCCCAGGACCCAGACGGGTCTATTTCAACCATTTTGCTTTCCTGTCAGTTAGTCTACCCTAACTCATGAGTCTTCCTTTCAGCTAGATGAAGGCAACGTGCCTTGGTTGATGGTCCCAAGAACCCACAAAGTGTGGAGAAGTAATACCAAAAGATATCAGGGTGCTGATATAAAAAAAGGGGGTGTGGTGAATAGATTTTAGATAGGAAAACAAAACAAAGAATAGCAACAAAACTTTCTAACCATAAGAGTGAAATAAGCAATTAAATATATAGAAACAACACTTTTAAAAATAATGCATACTATCCTTAGCAGCTATTTATTTTCAATGATGAAATGCTCAGAAATAAGTCAATTTTCACTCGAGTAAAGAAAAACAAATAAAGGTTGTGGAATGAACTTCTTTTTAACAAGGTGAACGGGCTTGTAAATGATGAACCATAACTCTCTCCACCTATGATCGGAGAGGGACAAAAGTCAATGTCACAGGTGCCTGGGGGCAGTTCAAGACTCTGGACCTCCCTGAGTGGTTTGCAAGAGTGTGGCACTCTCTGGAGGGTCGGTCAGAGAGGAAAGCAGAAAAGCAGTCAACAGGAAAATCCCACGCATTTATTTTGCTGTTTGCAATCTCAGGTAGGTTAGCAGAAATTAAATTTTGTTGTAACTTACCTGAGGCTATGAAGGGATCATTAGGTTTTCAAGGATTCGGTAAATTTTCTGAAAGCATTTTGTTCCATTTGGAAAGAAAAAAAAATAGCACGGGAATATTTTGATCACAGTCCTGGAACATGAAACCTGATTTAATACCCAAAGGTCACTGCACTGTTTTATTGCAGGGAACGTTTCACTTCGTGTTAGGAAGAAGTTACAGGGTAAAATGAACTGCAATTGAGGAGGCTCTGTATTGTTGGGGTCTGCCATTTAGGCTGTCTGTCTCTGTTATATTGTTTTTACTATACTAAAGAGTTCTGGAATGAAACCGCATGACAGCTGTTTCCCCTGAGACTTCTCTGGAAATAAGATATACACCTCATGTGGCTCTCCCAGCTAAAAAAGCATTTGAAATAAATAAATACTCCATCTGTTGCTGTCCATCAGCTTTTTGTAATCTCTGCTGATTTCTTGGTGCTGGTCTCCCACTGTGTGGCTGATGTCAGGAGAGTGGGTTGGGTGCCCTGGCAGATCTCCTCTGACACTCTGGACTTTCCAAGGCTCTTCTGCTGGCTGTTATGGCAACGCGGCTCTTTTGTGTACTGCTTTGAGCAAAGTTGTGAAATCTTTTATTTCAGAGAAGTTTCCAGTCCAGGATTTGAAGAGAAAGCTTTAAGGAGGAAAAGACATTTAAAATCGGTCCTAAGGGACAAGTAGGGCTCATTGGGAAAGTGAGGGCAGTGGGGAGGGGAAAGGAAAGACCTCTGCAAATGGGGGTTCAGCTTGTGCTGGGGACCAGGAGAGAGAGATCTCTTCTGCAATCTCCAGAGACCCCTGGTGTGATGTGTATGTATACATGTGTGTGAGTATGTGCATGTATGAATGTGTATATGAATGTATTTGTGTGTGTGTGTGTTCATGGGTATGTATGTGTGCATATGTGAGTGTGAGTGTATGTATGTATGAATATATGTATGCCAATGTGTGTGCATATGTGTGATGTGTGCATGTGTGGGCATGTCGTGTGAGTGTGTATATATGTAAGTGTGAGTGTGTGTGAGAGTACATGTTTTGGAGTATATACAGGATCCTGGAGGCTGGCAAAAGCTGAGGCTAGAGACATAATACAACCCTTATCTAGTTCCTACATAGTGATGTGTGTGATTTTAGTTCCTTGCCCAAGAACTCTACCACTCACTGTCAACCTTACCAGTGGACAAATGAGACTTTGGAACAGGCTTTAAGTATCAAAAGACTTTCCAGGATCTTTGGTTTGCCCTTGTTTTAAACTCAGACTTTAAAATCAAGTAGATTTGTTTTATGATCAGACCAACTCATTTATTCATTTTGAAGCCAGAGCCTCAAGCCTCCTAGTTCCTCAGATGGGTATTTGTGCACCCCTTCTCCTTGTGAGAGTGTGTTCCGGTGCTCTATGGCCTCACACTCCTGAATGCTGCCCCTTCTTTAACTGACTACATCACAGAACAGGAATAGGTTGATTCCTACTTGCTCTGATTTATTGAGTATTTTTATATTTACACATAATATGCTGCTCTTAATTTAAAAAGAAACATATAGAACAAATATATCTATCCATCTTTAAACAACAAGAAAAACACAACTAAGTTATCCTTGATTTATACAAAGCCCTTGATTAAATTTCTGGCAAGCCTGTGGTCCTTATAAGGTCGTGGGGTTCCCACTTGCTACCGATGGCCTTGCTCCCAGGGAGACACAGCCTCCCTTTCCTGGGCCTTCTCTGGGTGCAAAAATGACCTGCAGCATTTTCATGGACCAAGAGGCATGACTTCTAAGAGTGCCCAATGGATGCTGAGCCACAGCCTGGCTCCATCTTAAGTCCCTCTCTTTGTTTTTCCCTTTTGTTCTTCACATATTTCTAATTTATGCTATCTAGCTATTTTTTGTTTCCTTGTAAAGCCCCTTACATCCTTTCTGAGACAAGTTAGGGCATAAATTTTCAAAAGTAAATAGTATGAAAAAAACATAAAAGGACCATGTACCATATATTTAAGAACAACAGGCTGTTTTTCAGCATTGTGAGAGACTTTAGCTCATTTTATAGTTAAGGGGCTCCAAGCTGTCTCCAGGATACAAGTCCTGTATTTCCACAGCACTCTTATGTAGATGATTGCTTTTAGAATTTGGAAGAAATGTGCACAAACATCCCAAACTAGATACCATAGAAGACAAAGGCTTCACTCCATTCCCCTCTAATTCCACAGGAGCTCATCAATACTTCAGTCAAGTTCATTCCCATACAAAGAGGCCAACATGATGCTGGGGCTACAAGGAGAGCAAGACCCCAGCCCCCATGGCAGTGGGGAGCCCCCAGGCTGCCAACCTGCCCTTCAGTCTGGGCTGCCCCTCTGTGCCCAGTCAGGTGACAGGAAGAAAAAGATTGTCCTTAACCCTCCTGTCAGGCAGAGGGAGAATAAGAAGATCCAAGGGAGAGGAGAGTTTAGCTCTTAGTGTGGGAGATTAAGCACCCTCTTACAGGGCTTCAGGGTGGCCAGGGAGCACTTGTTAAGAGATGGGGTAGGTGCAGTATAGGGGGGGAGTCTGTAATGTAATCATATACAATAGCACTTCTGTGAGAAATTATGGGGCAATTGGGACAAGGGTTTTACCCCTTCCTATGGATTTAAACCAGGGTTTCTAAATGTAAACCATTTTTTGGTTTATTTTTAAAGGGAAAAAATGTTCTCTTGGAAAGGAAAAAACTGTGTTCATAGATCTCAATTTGAAGAATAATGACTAACATTGTGCCTTCTCTGAGAATCATTGTTTTAGGTAAAGGGTCATATGTGTCCATGTGTGTATGTGTGTGAATGCATGGTGTGTGTTATATGCATGTAAGGTATGGTGTAGTGTGCTGTGTGTCTATGTGTTTACTCTATGTGTGTTGTGTGTGTGTGTTCTGGGCATGGTGCATATGTGTTTATACTGGTGTGTGTATCGCATGTGGTATGGGTTGCATGTATGCATTAACACGTGCATGTGTGCGTGTTTATGAGGTGTGTGTTTGGGGGCTGTGTGTTGTGTGGTGTGTGTGGTGCTCATGCAGTGTGTGCATGCATGTGATGTGTGTGTGTCTGTGTTTATGTGGAGTATGTTTGGTGTGTGTGATTCCTAGGTACACAGCAGTTTCCTCAACGTCAGGAACTGGCACAGTGATGATGCCTCATTCCTGGCCCTCTGCAGAGGCTGTGACCGAGGGCGCCCAACACATGCAGATGACTGTTGCCCACAGCAACAGCAGGTGAGGCTGGCGCTAAGAGGCCTGCGCCCCGCATGAGTGGTGGGCAAGCGGTGCCTGCAAGGTGGAGAGCAGATAGGCTAGGCTGGTCTTTTTCCTGAACATCCTGGAGAGAGCTGACCTTCAAGGAGAGAAGAAAGATGACCTTTGAGCTCAGAAACACAGCTCCGTTTAGGGGGCAAAGGCAGGGCAACTGTGGGGAGCAGCTCTGCACCATGATCGACAGACAGAGGAAGTCCCTGTGACCCTTCATCTGCTGCTGATGGCTGTGATGAGAGCCAAGAGGCAAACGAGGCGCTTGTGTTTGCTCTTTGCGCTCTTTCTCTGTCGCCTCTTCTACAAAATGTGCCCCAGGAAGTCCAGAAAAATGAATATTTTTAGCTGATTTTTCATAGGAGACATAAAAGAAAATTAAACATCTCAACATAGCATTTAATACCACAGCCTAAAGACAAAGACCTGTTGAAGACATTAGCTCCTAAATGAGATTTAGATTTAAATGCAGGAATCCCCTGGGCATCTTGTTAAAGCGGGGTCCTAGTGGGCTAAGTTTGGGCGAGGCCTGGGGTGCTGCATTCCCCCTAAGTTCCTGCATGAAGCTGCAGCTGCTGGGCCATGGACCACATAGCTGGAACAGGAAATTTTGGTATGTTTTCTTGTTGGAGACTGAGGCCAACATGACACCTGGCCGGGTGCCAGAGAAAAGAATTAGTGGTAAACAACTCTGTAAGAGGCTCAGCTGGCTTGTATCTTCCCTAGTAATTAGCAGACTGCCTGACCGCATGACTAAGCTATTTGGCTGCTCATTTGTTATAATTGGTTGAATGTGTTTGCACTGTGTCCCTATTGGTTGTTGTAACAAATAAATACCGGGCGTAAGGAGACAGAGAGGTAGATGACTCTGGTGAGAGGAGACGCTCCCATGCAGGCGGCAGAAACAGGGAAACTAGTAAGAGGAAAAGAAGAAAAACCTCGGCAGTAGAAACAGGGACTCTAAAGCAGAAGAAGAAAAGCCTTGGCAGTAGAAACAGGGACTCTAGTGAGAGAAGCTGTAAAAAGCCTTGCCTCTAGTGAGAGGAGATGTAAAAGCCTCTAGTGAGAGGAGAAGGAAAAGCTTTGCCTCCAGAGAGAGGGAGGAAATAAAGTGTTGGAGAAACTCAGGACCAGTGGGTCTACTTCATTCCCAGTCAACCACCAATTGAGAGCTCTCCGGTTCCTGCCGGCTGGGACCAGACATTTCTAGTTTCTATTTTATCTCCATTTCACAGATAAGGAAACTGAGGGAGACTGGAAAGGAAAGTACATCTCTGCTTGTTGTATTGGTCTTTACTAAGTGAGCCTTATTTTAATCTGCATTTATAATTCAGATATCACAGATGAGTCTATTAATAATCATTTTCAAAACAAGATCCAAGACCTTATCTTTCAGAGGCAGTATATTAAGCTAGAATTATCTCTATTTTGAAGGTTAAAAATCAACAACTTTGATTCATCCAGATAACTTAGAGAATTAGCCTGCCTTACTTTTCTGCCCAGGTAGTTTCTAAGTTATCATCTGGTGTCATTTTTTCTTGCTAGAGAAAAAAAAAATCACAGAATTAGGAGGCATTAAGCCTCAATATCTAGTGTCATATATGTTGAGTGAAACCAGCTCTGCTATTCTGTTCACAACATGGCCAACAAAGATTGACCCATAGGGTAAAAGCACACACTCATGGGCTCCATTGAGAGAGGGAAGTGCCTCAGAAACAGTCAGTCCTGAAAGCTTGCCCACAGGGCAGCTCTGTATGGGACAGGTGTGGAGTACCCGGATGGAATCTTCTCTCTGGAGGAGCACAGATACAACTACAAAGAAGAAACAGGTCATATGGCCAGGCTGCATTCTGAAAGACACTAAGGTTCTATTTTGTATTTGGTGTCTTCTCTTTATTTTGGAAGGTCTGCAACAAGGAGAATCTGGTTGGTTAAAAGAATCATATTCCTTTGTATTCTCATCATGAAACCTCATTACTGAGAGTGATTGGGGCCTCTTTCTCACAATCCTTAAAAATCAAACTAATACACTGTTAAAATGGAATTTGCTAGATTATATCCACCAACTCACCTCCCACTGTCCTTTGGACTCAAGTAAACCAGAATTGCATATCTATTCAATTAATATCGTCCTATTTGAAATTGCTTTATGCCCAAATTTCCACCCCATGTTAATGCAAGATAGGTGAGAATACTTCACCTATTAATGTGTTAAAAATTTCAGAGCATTATAAATGTACATAGTATTTAGGTTCATTTTGACAAAATAATACATGCAGGGAATTTCCCCTCCCCTTTCTGTTCCCTCCTCCCTCCCCCATTCCCTCTCCTCTCTTCAATTGATCTTCCTTGCACTCCTTTTTAATGTGCTACATTTGATGGAAAATGTGTTTATAAGGTCGCTTAGCTTCTCTGTGATGTAGCCAGCAAAATGGGAAAGACAATGCCTTTAATTGCCCAGAAACAAATTCTAGGCCTACCAACTGATTTCAGAAAAATTCTCTGATGATTATGAATAATTATAAACATTATAATACACATGAAGGAAAGATAATTCATAATTCTTAGGTCTTCTCTTAAATCAGTTTCTACAAGTTCTAAAAGTTTCTAATAGATTTTCTATAGAACAGTGTAGGGTTTTTTGTTGTTGTTGTTGTTGATTTGGTTCTGGTTGCCTGAAGGAAAAACCATCATCCCCTTGTGATTATCAAAAGATATAAAGTCACTAGGTAGCATCAGATTTGCAATATAATGAATTCATTATGCTAAATGAGTTCACTATAGTAATATAAATTTATGTTTTATGATTTTTTTAACAATTAAATAGTGACTTTTAATAACTAAGTCATGACCGTCTTGGTTTTCAAGCCATGACCCTCTTTTCTTCTGTTCATTCTGTGTGACATAAAGGTCAATTCAGTCAGAAAGAGCTTGTCACTGCCTGGGTACTTGTCAGCAGAGTCCTCTAGATTGAACTTCCTAAGTTACCTAAAACACCAACTTTCTCCCAGCAGCTCGGGATGCTGAAGCAGGAGCAGCACAAGTTCAAGACCAGCCTCAGCAACTTAATGAGGCCCTGTATCTAACTTTCAAAAAAGGGGAGGGGGTGCTGAGAATGTCACTCAGTGGTTAAGCCCTGGGTTCAATTCTTGGTAAAAACAAAAACAAAACAAAACAAAAAAACCCCCAACAAAACAAAAATCCAACATCCAAGTGTCTTTACTTGGCTAGAATATCAACATTGACACTATGTTATGCCAATCAGAAACTCTGATAGGCAGTTATATGTGTTTAATGATCTCTTAAAGGAGCAGGAAGAGGAAGTAATTTATGTTTACTTAAGTGAAAGTAGGCAAAAATCTCTTTAAACATTTATTCAGGAAGGAAAATAATATTTTAAGGTCTGTGTAGGTATCAAAAAATAGACAAACACCACTGACTGAAGAATTACTCACATTAAGCTAATACAAAATTTTTTTCAGAAAATACACTTAAAAAAAAAGAAAAACAAACTGAGACAAGGAAATGTCAAAGAAAAGCTGAGGAGATAAAAAGGGGAACAAGTAAAAGATGGTGAGGAAGACTAAAATGAGCAATGGTTATAAAAAAAACGTGGAAACAGTCTAGGATGTCACCTTGCTTTCAAAATGGCCTTGGTAGATGAGTTCTTAGTGCCCATCTTTGTCTGAGCGTCTTTGCAGTTGTGGAGAACTGTGTTAGCCAGCAGAGACTCCAATGCTACTCAATTCTTGATCACTTGACGTTGAATTCATAGTGCAAAGGATGCAACATGAATCACTGAGAGTCTGAAGAGGATGCAGCAGACGTGACAATGACTCTTAATTGAGGAAAATGAAGGGTGCTGAGTGCCTCCCGTTTGAATTAATAAAAATAGCATAGCAATGTGACAAACCAAAGATCCTTTGATCTTTTTGGAAGAACCATGAGGATGATTTCATATATGGATCATTGGCTTTATCATGTAGTTTGGCTTTACCAAATCTAGATAGGATATTTCCATAGCGATGGGCCAATTTCCTTAGATAGTGAAATGTCATTGTAACACTCTGATGGTTTACAAAACATTTATGTTAGCCTGTCTCATTCACACATGATTATAATAAAGAAAATCAGCAACCGTCTTCAGCAAGTTGTAGTCAATGTCTCAAGTTTAGCCAAATAACTGTCATTCATTCTTCCATTCATTCAGCAAATATATATTAAATGCCTGCAGAGTGCCAGCTGCTGTTCCAGGAAGGAGGAATTCGGTCATCAACAAAGATGACAAGGTCCCTGATCATGAAGTATTTACTACACAGAAAACCAGGGAGAAGATTGCCTTTTTAGCTTGATACAGAACTAATGGATTTACCTTCACAGTTACTCACAAAGTTCCCACTTTTCAGAGTTTAAAAACTCTTACAGGGTTACTAGAGGGTAAAGAGAAATCACCCTGAAATAGGGCTCAAAGAAACAAAACGAAACACATGATCCTACAGGCCAACTGTAGCTAGGAGCGTAATTCCTTCCACGAAAGCCTTTATGGCTTTCAACATGGGCAGTGCCCTGGCTAATCGAAATTTCAAAGAACACAGAAGACCATTTAATAGGATTATACCTAAACCTGTTATAGATTAAATTCTCTGGCTGTTTGACACCCTAGTAACCAGGCCAAAAAAAAAAAAAAAAGAGAGATGAGAAAAATTCCTCCCTGATAGGAATAAGAGGACAGAATATTCTATAACTTCTTACCTCACTCATTTCTAAATAGAAAAAGAAAAAAGAAAGAGAAGTAGAAAGGGTTACACATGTCAGAAAACCCACCTCCAGAGCTATCTGTCTGCTAAGGTCAAAGTGCACAGGTAAGCCACTGAGCACTGACCTTTCCCATACCCTCTGAGCTAAAACTCCACAGGCCATTGTTTCAATAGATTCCAGGTCAAGATTTAACATTTCTCCCTGAACAGCAGTAACAATAAATATCTACCAGTAGGTGACACAAACGGTTAAACACTGACAGAATTTGAAATAGAAAGTACTACTGAAAATCTTGCCTTTGGGTTGCAACCACTAATCTTAACCGTGCCTTCAGCTTAAGGATAGCTGCTGAAGAGAAAAAATACAAACTTGTTTTTTCACCTTAAAATGGGTAGTAGTAGGTAGAGATGCAGAGCAGATGAAATGAGAGCAAGTAAGCAATATTTCTGTAAAACTTGATGGATAATACCTTCACAGAGACATGTGTTCACCCCTAAGCTAAGTGCTATTCAAATGGAGATGTTGTTCTAATGTCACCACAAGTGACAAAGATGTTCATAAATGGAAAACTACACAAGCAAGGGTCAAAGCAATCAGCTTGTCCTAACACCTATGGGAAGTCTTATAACTTATTTCTGTATTGACTTTTTACCAACTGGGAAGATATTCTGTAGCTAATAAAGCAGTTTTCCAAATGGTTTTCTAATAAGATTACATCCATTTTCAGGGTTTAAAAAAAAAAAACTGCTAGAAGGCTAGAGAGAAGAAGAAATCATAAGAGTTAATTCACTGTTAGTTAAAACTGCTGATTCATTCCAGATGGTTCATATTTGTACAGGTTCAGTAGCTGATTCTCATTGCAGCAGGTTTGAATTCGACTTTACACTTATTATTACGAGGCCCTTCTAAGTTGACTTGTTTACTGCTAAGTTATTCTATAGGTACTGCTGAAGTACAGATTGTAAAACACTGTAGAATTAGCACTGAAATGTAAGATGGCAACCTGGGGTTAGGCACCTTGCTTGAGAGGGGTGAACTATGCTCCGCCACTCTCACAGGACGTGACAGCTGAATCTGTCACATCTGAAGGTGCTTTATCAGTTTTACAGGTTGGCGTATATATAGAGCCACAAAAACATTTACAACATTTGACATGCCATTTTTATAATAGACATTCGTGTTTATTATTTATAAACATGAATGCATACTCACACTTATTTAATTTGCCTTCATCATAATTTCAGCAGGATTGACACTAAGATACATTTGTGTACATTCTTGAAAGTTTTCCCCAAATCCACAGCCCTGAAATAATGTACATGTCCTAAGAAATTGCTGTTGCTGCTTCCTTCACATAGAGATTAACAGCACAGGCAGTGATTCACTCAAAACTTCTTGATCTGTCAGTAATTAATCTCACTAAGTCTCAGTTTCCTTATCTGTAAAATGAAGATTATCACACTCTGCCCATAGAACTGTTGTAACAATCGAATGAGACAGTGCATGTGAAGTGCTTCATGTAGTGCTTTGGAAAAAACAAGGCCTCTACATTTATTAGGTGTTATTATTGCCATATTTCATTAAATCTAATAGTGATAGCAAGTTGCACAGTTATTGAATGTACCACTACAGAAGAAAAATTAAAAATACTGCAAGTGCAAATATACAACAATGATGTTATGCTTTTGCTTTCTCATTACTGAGAATTTTTATTTTACATTTATTAAGAAAGTCTTTTTAGATAGAAAGATGGATTTTTATTATGTAGCACTCTTATGCATGAATAAAAAGAAAAGTTCAAATGGAAGAACTTGGTTAAGACATTCTTAAACTTCTGTACGGTCATAGTCGGATTCCCTTAATGGCTTTTGAGTCATAATTGCTGAGGTTTTCCCACACAGTCTTCTCTGGGCAAGTGTCTGTAATGCTGGATCATCTTGGAAGCCACTCAGCCTGCAGGTTCTCATGCTGGTGCTTTCCAGATCTCAGGAAATGATGAGGAGACAAGGTTTTCATTCAACAGCCAAGAAGGATAGTTCTTTCTTAACTAACCAGTAAATCAATCATTGGCTGAACAACAGGGAATTGCTTTGCCTTGTAACCCCATCAGGAATAATAATCCACTTGACACATGTAAGCAAGGGTACCAAATCTGTCATCTTACAACTGATTATAGAGAGAATTTTCCCTGTTGTTTTTTACACTCTCTCATTTGAGTAAGATTATATGTGTCAATATCTATATTCAAAATGAAATCAAAAGTTGAATACTTTCCTATATAATCCAAGTATTGATTCTAACAGTGCCTGGAAATCCAGCATTTACTTGTTGTTCACTTGCAAATGTTTATTGAATGTCTGTTCTATGTATATGTGTTAGGTAAGGTGTAGGTTTTTAAGAAGAGTAAGTCTTAGTCACTGAAACAAAGTGGTGGATCCAGCCCTGGGTTAGTGAAAGGGGAAAAACCTATTAGCGAAGACTGAATATCATGACCTAAGGTCATAAGAAATGCATGCATAAGGTATATTGGTGGCACAAAGGACACCTCAGAGGATTTTGAGCCTAAGATGGAAATACACTAATGAGTGTTTTAGGCTAGGAAAGAAAGAGCATTGCAAGCAGAGGGGCATTTCTCAAAGTAAAGGCTGTGTTTTCTGATTTTTTTTTTCAATTTTATGTTAAACCTCCTGCCTTATTTCTTGAAATCAGTCATTTCTCTTTCATCTTCTGGGACCTGCTTATTTATAACTTGTCACTTTTTCCCTTCAGATATATTTGCTTATTGACTTGTGGGAACTTTTTATATTTTACAGACATTAATTAACCCATCATAAATTACGTATTTTGCAGACATATTCTTCCACGTCATTTTTCTTTTGAACTTGTTAATAGCAACTTGAACATTCTGAAGGCTTTAAATATTTCTCTAGTCATTTCTATCAATAGTTTTCTATATGGGTTTTAGATTTGTTTCTGAAGGCCTTCCCTACCTACTCTTAGATTATATTATAAATATTATATCTTAAGTTGTTTTTCCAGTTAAGTCTAGAGTTAAAATTTATTTTTGAATAATGAATAGTATTAGTATAATTTCCCTCCTCAATGCATATTGAATTTAAACCTATCCTTAGATTTTTTTTGGCACTTACTGAATTGTTATTAAGTTAGACAAATTATAAGTGGGCAATTTTCAATGACCCAAACCAACAAAGAAAACCAGTGTCACAAATAAAATCAAATTACTTTTTACTTTTAAGTGTCAGAAAACCTGAATCAAAATAAATTTGGTAAAACAGGGATTGGGGATTTAGCTCAGTGGCAGAGCACTTGCCTAGCACAGGGCCCCAAGTTTGGTTCTCAGCCCTGAAAAAAAATGAAAAAAAAAATTGGTAGAACAAGACATTTTTTGGTTCCCATAAAGATAAAAGGGGAAGTGATGGATCTGTGCTCAGAAATGGGTGGATCTGGGGAGTGAAAATCATAAGCACCAAGTCTGTCACTCATTTCTGCTTCTTTGGTGTGTTTTCTTCCAACCAAAACCAGATTTTTCCCCATTTAATTGGAGAAATAGGTACAGAGTGTTCCCAACACACATCCTTCCAGTTTAATAACCAGGCAGGGAAATGTGCTCCCCATCACATCTAAGAAAAAGTAAATCTCATGAAATGAATTTAATTATAGTTTTCCACCACTCTTTAGTTATGACCAGGCAGATACCCATCTATTTCGGGATGCATCTCTATGGCCAGGAAGATAGAGTTCTATGACTGACCAGGCTGGGTCATGTTCCTAATTGCGTTACCAAAACTATTGGATCTGACAGCAGAAGAAAGATGATCGCAGACATAAACGCCAAGAGAGTCACTAGGAGACAATCAGTCCTTCCAATTTGTGATTTGCTACAATCAATAATCATAAAAGCAACACAAGCATTTACATTTCCCTATTGACTACATTAGATTTTTGGACATGAAAGTTGTCTTTCTCATTTTTTTATTATCTTGGCTTATAGTAAATTAATTTCCATAACCTCAATACATAATAATTGATTCCAAACCTGGGTTTAAGCCATGGATCTAAGACGAGTTGTGTAATTTCTTTTTGTTTGCAACTCTTCATTTATAAATGAGGCCTTTGATTTTTATGAGGTAGGAAAGTAGAAAGAAGACAATTCAAAAACAAAGAAAGGAAGCTGGAATCTAATTTTTGTTACAAATGGTTCTAAAATTTGTGAAGTGACAATAAAGGTGAATTATGTTCATGGTACCTTACCCCTGTGCCGTGTATGGCTTCCCCTATTCTGTGCATACCACTTAAAGAACAAAGCCAAGGACCAGAATTCTCTAGAGAAGACTCAGGGGCTCTTTCAGGAACAATTAGGAGAAACCCAACTCAAATCAGGTTTATGTTGTAAAAAGGAATGTGCCAGTGCCTATGACTACAGTGGTGAGCATACTGCATGGAAGCAAAAGCTAAGGGACCAGGATCTCAGAAACTCTAATGTGGGCCCAAAGCTACCTGTATCTATTTGTTGATTGCTACTCTACTTCTCTTTGCTTTTTTTGGGAAGGGGACTCATTATCTTGTAGCAAGGAGTTTAACTGCCAGAAACTTGAGATGAGCAACCATAGCTAGAAGGCCACATTTACAACCTAAGAAATGACTCTGGTCCTGCTAGGCTTGTGTGCATGCAACTTGGACCAGTCTCTGTTGGAATGGGAGTTGGGCAATGTTTGCTCCTTTGGCCAAGAAGATAGTATCTATTAACCAAAAAGTGGGGTGGATAGAGAGTAGGATTGCCAGACTCAGCAAATAAAAATCTATCTTGTATGTAGCCTGGCAATGGTGGCAGAGATTTCTGGCAGCAACATTAATAACCACTACAGTTTGCTACATTGTATCCTTGGGAACTTGTCCTTGTGTTCTTTCCCATTCTGCTCACACCAGTGGGCAGAGTCATCAGCAGAGTCATCAGCAGGCTGTCATGACAGCAATGCAGCTCAATTCAATGGGATGGGGTGGGGGGGATGCGGTGGCACTCAGCATATTTTTTTAAATCTTAGCTAAGAAATTCCTTCTTAACTTTTCTTAAGACTACCATGCCTCTTCTTTAAGCTCACAGAACTTTAGAGCTTAATGCATCTTGGTGGCTGTGAGCTGTGTATTCTATCAGAGTGACAGAATGAAGAGCTCAAGGGTAGCCTAGAAGTTGCATCCCAATCTTCCCATGTGATTTTTAATTTTGAGTAAATTGCCCCCAAATTCCATGCATGGCCATTTCTAGGTGATGAGTCTTTAGGGAACGCATTAGAACATAAGCAGAAAGGAGATGAGGCAGGGGAAAGTAGTGCAAAGGAGTGTTGACCAGTGAGGGACGAATAAATGTGTTCAGTAGGAAAAGGGACACTATTTGGTTGTGCTTGAGATAACTTACTGTGGTGGTGATGTGGAGAAGGAACCTCAAGGGGCAGGACCAGAAGGGTGCAGCTTGATGTGGAAACAGAAGCATCACTCCTAGCAAAGGATGCTGAGGGCTTCCCGGGACCAGTGAGGTAGGGCTGCACGGAGTGGATGGAAAAGGCCACCCATTGAAATGGTTCAGAGTGATAAGCCAGCAGCAGCTGGTGACTGATTTCTCATGTTTAATTTCAGTCCTGCTTTAACTTTAACCAGCGGCGTATCATCAACGTCTTGCGCTATCAAGAGCCTATAGGCAGCACATATGCCAATTTTTAAAAATGCCATTTTCAAATATTCTGAAGGCGTTGCACAATTAGCAAGTTCACCATATTCTTACCAAATTTTTTTTGGAGAGAAAAAGAAAGAGAGAATCAATTTTGTCTATTATTTTCTCGTCTGGGTTTTGTTTCTCTGACACTTAGTTGTATTTGCAGTGCTGGGTACAAACAGGAGACCTTGTGCATGCCAGGCAAGCACTCTACCATGGAGCCACCGCTCCAGCCCATGTTCTTATACTTTAATGGTATTTTCAAGTGAAAACTTCTCACACATCTGTCCTCTTAATTTTTGTTTTTACTGAAGGAATTGTATACACAAGGATGATTCCGCCATGGTGTCAGTTTAAGGGATTTTTAGAAACTAGGTAACCATCCAGATTCATTATTCAGTTTGTTGATTCTTGTGATTATATCTCTCACATGACAAGATGAGGAAAGAGATGGATCAAGCATTAGCTGGTGTGTTCCAGCTCACTTGTGGCCTTTATCTTGCTTCTGTGGGTGAGATACACAGCCACCGACATGGGGCAGAACCTGATTCCCCACCTGCAAAACGAGCGATCTCTCAGGGTCCTTCCAAATCTAGTGTCAGCAGATTTAGTGGCCATGGAAAGTGTAGTTAAGACATGAAGAGACAGAAACCTCTCATGGGATAAGAGCTCTTGTTAAACAGTAACCTTGAATGTGGGTTAAGAATGCAGCTTTTGGGGCTGGAGCGGTGGCTCAGTGGTTACAATGCATGCCTGGCATGCACAAGTTCAAACCCAAGCACCACGTACCCAACAAAGTCTTGGAGCAACAAAAGCCACATGAAAAACTGAATAAAATTGATCCTCTCTCTCTCTCTCTCTCTCTCCCTCCCTCGCCCTCTCTCTTAAAAAAAAAAATGCAGAGCTTTGGAATCCAGCAGGCTTGGGTTTGTGTTCAGGTCCTGCCACTTTTCACTTTATTCTTTAAGCCTCAGTCTTTGCATTTCTGAGGCAGAAATAAAACATCTACTTCACGTACCAGTGCCATCATGAAGAATGCTTGAGAAGAGGCATGGGGACCATTCCACACAGGGCTAGGCACCTGAAGAGTAAATACCCTGTGCATGGGAGCTAGCCAGCCTGATGTTCATTGCACGCTGCATCCTAAACCAGGTCAACACAGAACTAAAATAGAAAGGTTATTACGATCATTCATTCATTTGTACAGTCATTCAGTTATCCATTCAATTCATACTACCTCTGTCTAATAAATATTTGCATGAGCATATAAGTAAATAGGCAGGAACACTAGCTATAGAATTCCATCAACCTTTTTTTTTTTAATATTTTTACTCTCTGGCTTCCCCCAACAGGCTGGAGTTGTAAGAAGGAGGAACACTTTAGAATAGTTATCGCTATGTTATCTTTAAAAGCCATAAGCTCCTGGTTTTAATTAATCATGGTCCCAGACTTTCGCATGAAAAGTCAGTGAGCTCAGGCTGCTGCATCTATTTCCAGAGAGCTGATGTGTTTAGTCACTTGTGTGTGAAACTGCCAAAGGCAGACTGGGTTACTGTCCTGTGGAACATCTGCACACTGTTAATCATTTTGGCATTTGAGAACTATGTAAATACGTGCAGACCAGTGACAACCTCAGGATTTTGTTTCCAAATGTGCCATCAATGAATAACAGCACAAATGAGCAAAACCATCTAGACAACAATTTGGGTGGAGAGTAAGGATGGGAATTACAATGTATTTCCAAGTGCTCGGGGAGGTGGGGTTTAAACTCCATTCCTATCATTGTAAAACAATAAAGTCTTTGGAAGCACAGTAATGCGCAGGATGGCTTTAGAATCAGACAACTTAGTCTCGTTTGGCAAGCACAGATTTGTCTCGCAGAGGCTAATCACTGGCAGAAGCAACTTTCTTGATGAAGTCAGTCCCATGAAAGAACATGCATCTTTATCACAGGGAGCATGTTCTTCTAATTCCCACTTCAGTAGCAAAGGCTAAGTTCCGCCCTCAGCTGAACTCCAGCTCCCTCAGCCCAGAGCTCAAGTCCTTCAATTTCAACCACTGGTAATTTGAAATAAATTCAACTCATGCTGTTTCTGTTAGTGCCCCAGTGTTTCTGTCTCCTTCCAAATGATTCAATCTTTTGTCTTCAACTGGTATCTTAGAGATGGGCAAAAGCACTAAGGCTATTATTTCTGACCATCTCCTAGAACTCAGAAACTCTGTCATAGCAGGTTGAAATCATGCCTGGTCATTTAGTCTGACTAGACTTTAAAAGGCATCGAATACAAATAGATTCTGGGAAATAAATCAACTTTGGGCCTTTTACTGCTGAAGGCTTAAAATAATTCCCAAAAAGGCTAATTATGTCTTTCTTTGCTCAGTAGTTGGGCTTAATAATAAGCAGCAAACATATGGCAGAGACTGGGCTGCATAATCCATCACGGCCTTCTGTTCCACAGCAGGGGCATTGGTCTTAAAGGAAATTACATACAGAAAGCTTACACATATTAATAGTTGTGGAACCTATTAATGGTGGAAGCAATAGCTGCTAACCTGGCTCCTAAAAAGTTCTCTCAATTCACTAGTAATCAAAGGAGTGTAATGTAAAATAACACTAACAATTTAGTTTGCATTTATCAGATTAACAGTGATTTTTAAATAATGATAATACTGGGGACAATTTGGTGAAACAAGCATATTTATAGCTTATGAGAATAAATGTGGATAATATTTCTGGACAACAATTAGGCAAGAGGTACAAGGGCCAAAAAAATATTCATACATTTTTGAGCTGGTCATTTCATGTCCAGAAATAATGCATCTTAAGTGAAGAGTGTACATAGTGGACAATGATATATTCACGCACACACACGCTACACAATATACAGTGAATGAATTATTAACTAAATTGTGTACATCTGCCACACTCTATGATACACTATGCAGTCACTAAAAATCCTATTAATAAGTATTTTTATGGCAGAGGGGAAATGGACATAGGATACAAATCAATGGCTGCACCTTAATCTTGACTATGTAAAATGATATGTTCAATACATATTGGAAACGCAAGGATGTTATATTTAAAATTGGAGCAATTTCTGAATTCCAGGACAAAACAGATGTATGTGTGTGTTAGGGATTGAAGTAGGGGGACAGGTAAAACCTAGTGCACTGGCCTTGGCGAAACTGAATGAGTGGAATAATCCAATCCAATAGCAAACAGTGTTCTGTTTAATATTACCAAGGTCTGTCTTCATTGAGGGCAGTGTCAGCCTCTATGGGGCTCCTTTATGCCTTCAAGTTACAAATATTTACAGAACCCCCACAACGCGCAAAGCACAGTGTCAGTTGAGGAGTGTCAGTGTTAGGCAACATAGACACGATTCCTGCATGGGTCATGCAGTGTCGTCATTACACTGTTTACTAGAATATTTCCCCCTTTGACAATAGCAACCAGTCAGGATTTCAGGAAAGTGACAGCCAGTGAATTATACATGGCTATGGACACAGTAATGCCGGATACTCAGGCATAGGTTTCCTTTTGCAATGAAGATCCTTTGTGTGATCCTCGATATTTAAAGTGTGTTAAACATGATGTCTTTATGCTGGACACTGGGGGATAATGAGAGGGCCTGGTTCCCACACTCTGCAGCAAAGCAGATATAAATGAGCAATGAACCCAGAGTAGCACTAATAAAAGGGGCTAAGAGGAAAGCATGGGGCACCCCAGAGTAAGAGACGAGGTGAGCAGCCAGGATGGGCTGGCAGGACATATAGTCCTTTCCGGGCTCTCGGAAATATTTGAGAGTGATTGGCCCTTTTCATTCACTTTGAGTGGAGCTCAAATGATTATTTCAATATTAAAGGGAAGGTTGGAAAACATATGAAACATTTTTAGAACACATTGAAGGAAACAGAGATAGATATAAAATCATGGAAAGAAATATACCCCAAACACCCAGGGGTAAGTGAGATTAGAGGTATAGTCAATTTTTTTCTTTATTCTGAATATATATCATTACTTGCATGATGTCATTTAAAAATCCCTGTCCTTACTACACATGTATCATTTATGTATATTGTAATACTCTTCATCTTCCTTCATCTTTCCTATTGATCACACGTCTTCTTGGCCATCCACATACACAAGCAGCCTCTTTTTGCTGTGACCTCTTTTTGGTGTTAAAATAACAATACTTGCCATGCACTGTTCTAAGCACTTCATGTCTGAACTCCTTAACATGCACAACAACACTACTGGGTAGTAAGATCAGATGGGAATCTGAAGCTCAGAGATATTTGCCAACCTGTCCAGACACAGCAACAAATAGCAGGACTACCTTTCTTGCCCCAAGACTGCTTAGCATCTCAGCTCTTATATGAAAGTGAGGAAATAGTACCTGGAGACCTGAGCCCAAGTATTTCATAAGGGACATAACCCAAATACAGTTTATGTCAGCTAACTATCGTGCCACATTCCCACCAAAACAAGTACAGGTTGCAGGACTTCACTACTTGGCTGTGTAATCTTAAATAAGTTACTTAAACTTTCTGAGACTAGTTTCTCAATCTACAAAATGGGGATTTTATACTCAACTCATTAGACAATGTATATTCCTAGCTTAGTGTCTAGCACATAGTATGTTTTCAACAACGGTGTATTTTTTATCCTATCAATTATTAGCAAACTTTGTAAATTAGAGGATTCATTTTTCCTTATGTAGCTTATGTTCAAAATGCTCTATACTAAAGATCAGCAAACTGTAGCCTATAGATTAAATCTGGCCCACTGCCAGTTTTTGTAAATAAAGTTTTATTGGAACACAGCCATGGTCATCAATTGCATATTTTCTACATTGTCATATTACAGTAGTGGAGCATATTACTTGCAATAAAATAATATGGCCTGCAAAGCCTGAAGTATTTATTTTTGACCTTTTATTGAAAAGGCCTATGAAGGGGTTGGAGCAGTGGCTTAGTGGTGGCTTAGCAGTTGGAGTGCTTGCCTGGCATGTGTGAGAACCTGGGTTCAAACCCCAGCACCACATACACAACTAAGTACCAGCGAAACAAAGGCCACATGAAAAATTAAATAAAGTTGATTCTCTCCTTCATTCTCTTTCTCTCTCACCCACTCTCTTTGAAAAGAGAAAAAAGAAAAGGTCTATTAATCCCTTCTATAGATAGACATACTTACTAAATTGAAATAACAAAAGAGAAAAAAACATAATTCAGTAATTTTGTCAGATTTCAGATAGACACCTCTGCTTTGTTTATTGGGAGCTAAAGTGGGAAGTTTATTTTTCTGGGTAAACATATATCATAGACATTTAAAAAGTTGTAATCACTTTTTAAAATCACAAATAGAGAGTCACTTGGCAGATGTGAAATGGTTTATGAATTCCCTGTGCGAGTTGTCCTTTCACGTATCATTTCCACTTTGCTACTGAAGGCTTCTTTCCTAAGCACTGATATTCCTATCAAGAAGGCGATAATATTTGGTTCAGTTCTTTTGTTCATATATCTAGGGTATTGTCTGCCTTGCCCTGAGAAGAATCAAAATGAAACAGCACAGAGGCTAGAATGATGAAAGCTACAGCTTCCAGAATAAAGCAGCAGCCTAGTGGTCTAGAGTGTCTCTAAAGGGTATTAAACTAATCAGCCTAGGATCATTGTGTGTTTTCCTGAACATCTGTAGGCTTTTTCTGTGGGGTGTTTTGAATGGAGCTTCTATTTCAGCAGAAAAGGCAGTGTTATTGTCACACAGATGGTATGTGGACAGAGACTCGAGTGGGCAACAGGGATTCAGCATTCAAAATCCCAGTGGATTCTCCACAAATATGAATTTGTGCTAGCCCAGGTAGGTAGCCTGTGCTCTATACTTTGTTTAGAGAAGATTTAAGTAGATAGGAACAGGAATTTTATGTTTCCTATTGTGTTATGTCCAAATCAGGCAGCAGTCAAAAATCCCAGAACAGAGAAAGAGACTTCTTTTCAGACAATAATTAAGAGAAAGGAGGGACAGACCAAAAATTGATAGCAATTGTACATAGTTTCCAAGAAACTGAGGGATTTCTCCCAAATTAAAGTTCACATTGGGCAGCAAAGATCACAGATTCTAACCAACCAGGGACTCTGGGATGTACAGTTTGGAAGCAAAGAGATGACTGCAGAGAAGTGGAAACAATTTAGTTTAATGTAAAAAGCTGTCGTGTCTCCCAGCATCCATCAAATTAATTGTGACAAAAATTACTTTTCAAGGAGGGCACTTAACTAGAAAGGCATAATATCATGGTTTTATTAGACAATAGTGCACAAAGAAAAGACAGGGAATGCTATTGCTTGAGTCGGAAAAGGAGCAGGGACTTTGGACTGAGACAGACCTGGATGTGCTGCCTGGATCCGCCACTCACTACTGTGGCAGCTTGAAACAACCATTTCTCCTCCCAGAACTTCCCTTTTCTTGCCTTCCTTGTGGTGGACTTTTTGAGAAATAGTGACCCTCAGACTTGAAGTTGGGCCACCCGGGTGTCCTTGCAGCCTCAGACCTGTCAACATCCACAGCTTTGCTTGCCTGCCTGACCTCTTCCCCAGGAGGGAGTGCCCCTCTCACGTGCCCTTCTTGTCACCTGTGTCCTTGGCCTTCTACCCCACTCCCCATTAACATGAGTAAGTATTCCACCTCTCCTCCAGATTTCCTGACCCTCCGATTTCCTTGTCATTTTGGAGATGTTTCCCTGGATAGTCTCTGGATATTATTTTAATTTCAGTAATCTATTCTTTTCCCTGGATTGTTCATTCCATTGTCATATTTATACAATAGAATGATAAAAATCGGGCAGAGGTTTGATTGAAGCCTAATTTCACCACCTACTAGTGGTGTGAGGTGAGCACTGACACGCCACTTGTTCCTATGTGTCTGTTAGTTTCCTTGTCTGTAAATTTGAGATAATAGCTTGTATTTTGATATCAAGACAATGAGAAAAATATAGGCAAGTGAATAGATATATAAAATTCACTAATATGTTGCATCCAAAAATAAAAAAAAGAAGAGAAAGAACAATGTTTCTGATACACATACACACACATGCCATCTATTTGTGTAATAAGGTACTTTTTGGAGATTGTGTTTGTAAAATACATATAAACATTCTCCCTTCGATGACATAATTTGACCTTTTTGTGTGTGAATTTGCTCTTTCCCCTCTTCTCTTGCAACTCCCTCTCCTTGGAGATCTGCATGTTATAAATAAAACTAGTTCTCCACCTGAGTAAGGAAGGGGACAGGCTGGGCATATTAGAATTATCTGGGGTCTCACACTCATTCTCAATCCCATTACCAGAAGTTCTGATTCAGTAGATCCAGAGTGGGCCCTGAGGAAACTGTGCTTAGGAAATATTCTCCAGGTGGTTCAAATTTTTACTCTTTCCTCCTCTTCTGCCTCCCAAAAGAAAACTGCTGCTTTGAAATTAGGAGGGTACTCCAGGCCAGGTCTAGAGTGGTTCACAAGACCCCTGGGGTCACAGCTGTATACCTCTCCAGCTGTATTAGCTATGTGCTTCATGGGAACTGCATGCATGTGTGACAGCCTGTCACTATCAGTCACTGTCTTGTCTTTCCAAGGAGCCAGGACAACTGGTTGGGTCAAGTGTGGAATTGGAAGTACCCTTTGAAAGATCCTTTGCACATTTCTATGCTAAGTGCTTTTATATCCAACTTCCCATACTGATACAATCCATGTTTGCAGGGTTCTGGGTATTCTCATTAGAACTGTAGTGCCTTCTGATATTTTTGTTCTCTCTTCTTGCTCCATCCTCCCTCCCTTTCTGTGTTGCCATGTGCATCAAAGTCTCCTGAACCTTTTGGACCTGCCAAGGTTTCCTCAGGACTCTGTTGTTTCTGTCTCCTCTGCTGGCAGCCTGGACTGGACATCACCATTTTGGCTATACCATCCATCCAAAACACTCTGCAGTCCCTCCCCCAATTCAGCAAGTCTCAGGCTTCCAGCATTTATTCAAGGGCACCTTGACCCCAGGTTTCTGTTGGGAAGTAGAGGAATCTTTCTCTCTCTCTCTCTCTCTCTCTCTCTCCTTTCAATGTAAGACTCTTAGAGGGACATTAGAGCAATGTGACTTTGTTCATTGGCAGGAAAGATACTATAAATAATTTTTCAGTAGTGAAATTAGTGGTACTCAAGATGTGTGCTTGACTAGATCTTGATAAGGTCATTTGAAATACTTTCTTTGCTCTTTCTAGAGTGCAGAAAGAATATTAGGAAATTTCAAATGCTAGCCAAGTAATATACAAACTCTTAGTTACAGGTTAAAATTAGTCAATATATTCACATGTCACATTGTTCATCCTGAAGTGTTTCAAAGTAAAATCCTACACAGGTGATCTAACAAATCAGACATATTTTTAAGAGTCAAATCCAAGAGTTAAACAAACATTCTTCTGTACTCAGAATTTCTCTTCCCATCCATACTTAGGAACTAATAACTTGGTTCAGAGTATAGAACTTGACTCCTTTTTCTTCTAGAGTGAGTTTTCTCTCAGGGAGTTCCTGAGAGTCATTTAAATAGTTTTAAATAGATGGTAGCTCATCCAACATTTTCCCAGATAGGCCCAAACTTGGCACTCCACCTACATGTAGCTCTGGAAATTTAGCTACCACCTGAGTGTGTACCTGTTCTCCTTTCTTTCTTTCTCAGTCAAGTTTATTTTATCTCAGTAATTGGACTGGCCCCTTCTCTTTCTGTTTCAAAGGCTGTTTATCACATTTGGTGTCCAACGGCACTGCTGTTTCTACTATACTGTTGGAAGTTGAGAGCAACTAATTCCTCCTTATTTATCAGTTCTAACCAATTTACAAACAGACTCAAGGAGTCAAATGGAGAACAAAGTACAGTATGTGCTGGCAAAGTTGATTTGGGTAATGTGCAAGATTCTTCTCTTACTTCAAGCTGAACTTACCCGCCAGTGAGACTAACCAGCTGGAGAAATGCAGACTTTTCCAGAAGCTGAAGATCTAAAGCAGCTTCATCTGAATTCTGGCAAGTCCAAGAGAAGGAAAACAAGTGACCTGTGGCACACACAATAGCCCCATCCAGTAGAGACCCAGCGAACTTCAGTCTCTCACCAAGGACCTGCCTCAGGGTTGAGGTATGAATGAGGGTATAGTAGCAGAATTCCCACTTCCTGTATACTCCTGGTCAAGTGCAATGACCCACTTCCCTTCCCCCATACTCCCTGTTCATGGATGAAGGACAATAGAGTTTTCAAGAAGACATAAGGGTCTTCTGTTTAAAGAGAATAGAAATTTCAAAAGGAGGAGAAAATGCAGTTAAATTCTTTTTCTTGGGTTCTCTCCAAGTTTTTTCTCCTTAGGTAGCTAAATGAAGGGTAAGATGGGGTTGGATGAGATGCTCCTGCCTGGGAAGTACTTTTCCTTTCTTGAAGGCCTAGTAGACAGGGGCATAGAGCCAAGAGAAAGGGAGTTTGGAGCCAGGCATTTAAGGCCTGTTGATGTAGGCCTTAAGTTGCAAATTAGTGTTTAAAAAAAGTCTATAAATTTCTCATGTTTGCCCATTCCACCACCATTGGAAGTTAGAGAGATATGAACATAAATAATAGGTGAATATTAAAAAGTTAACAGCTGCCAGTGGTAACTTATGCATAGATGCTTACAGAACCACACTCGGCATCCCCAGTAGCCATTCAGAGAATAGGAAACCCAAGCATCTCTTTGCTTTCCTTGGAGACCAGAGTTTTACCACGGAGGACACTTTGCTAAAGCACCTGTTTAAGTTTCCAAATATATCCAGCATTAATAGCATTAACCCAACTTCATTATCATAGGGTGATGATTTGTCCTTTAGCCAAGTCTATGTACCTTTTTTTCTGTCCCTGAACATTCACGCAGCAACAATGGGGTTTGGATGCGTGCTTGATTGCTTCTAATACAAATACTAGTAACTATTTTGGAAACCTGACAGTTGCTTGTCAGATTCTTTTCTAATGGCCTAATGTCATAAGTTCTAATGGTCTTAGAACTTATTAAGGAATGATTACTGCATTTGAATCTTTAATAGTCTTCAGGCTTTTTTATAGCTATCAACATCTGATTCCCTCATAGAACTATCATCATTTGATCACCTTAAGTCCAACAGCTGTGCTTCACCATGGAGAAAACAAGCCCAGAGAGTTGGAGCATTACCTTCCAGAAGATATCAGTTGAACTGTCTAACTTATTATACCTTTCCCTGATCTATAAAATTTGGTGTTGTCCTCTTGCTCATATTGATATTCAGTTATGCACAACTTTTCATTTGACCGCTTGAAATTCTGCCCCTTAGGCATTCTTCAGGGATGTGGGAAGCACAAAGAAAGGAAGAAAGGCAAATAATTATTGATTATAAGTTGAGTCTTGTATTTTTAAAAAATCCATACTCTGGCTTGTTAAACTTTCCGTTAAAAGTCCCAAATTAACAACAGACAGTTCCAGGCTGCAAGTGACAGTTTTACTTTCCAAATTCACATTACAAATTAATTGGGTCCTTAGGGTTTTTATCTTTTACTTTTGCTTATTTTATTAAGAAAAACTTCTATAAAGAGGATGAATTACTTGCATAACTTAAACTTGAAGCATCACACAGTCTGTTAACTGCTGGGGTGAGATTTTTTAAAAGCTCAGCATGATACACTATGGTATATCCAGGCTGTGTGCATCAAATCCTCCTATTGCTGAGTCTAGGTTCATTTGTGGATATACCACTGTGTGTTTATCTATTCACTAGTTGAACAATATTTGGGTTCTTTCTAGTGTCTGGCTATTACAAATAAAACTGTTATGTTTTATGTGAATGTAAATTTTTGTTTCCCTGGGAAAAATGCCCAGAATTTTCTGTAATCTCTGAAACTTAAAGCATAATAGTATAAAATCATGTATCTTGTCCAGTTCTCACAACTAGCCTGTGAATCTGGCTTGAACAATTGAACTCATGCTGGAGATGAAGAAACCGGAATTACCACTAGATAATGGTCCACCAGAGTTGCTCTGAATATAAACTTTGGAGCTGCGATTCTTTCTCAGTTATGCTTTGTTTGTTGTTTATGGCAGCCCTCTTAGATAATTTCTCCTTACCTGGAAACAAATTTTCTGCTACCTGTGAGGTTTATCCAGGTTTTTTTTTAAGCTATAGTTTGGGTACTTCTATCTAGAATAGCCAAATTCTGAGCACATTCAGATGCCTGTGATTTTGGAAATCGATCCCTATGTCTGTTCCCTTAATGAAGAGAGCAGTCCAGTGACCGCAGACAATCAGGAATGCGTTAACAGCAACTGGGGAAGAGCCGGAAGTCTGCAAACCCCTCAGCTGAGGCTAACTAGCAGCCAGAAATTCCTCTTTCCCATAAGCTGGAAAACAGCTGTCCCAGAAAATCATGGCTCTAAAGAAGGAATAACTAATACTCTCTTCTTTTACTGAAGCAATGAATGCCTGGCCAAATGCAAGGCCATACCATGTGTCTATTCATTCACAAAGGGTGAATTTAGCATCCAACATCCAACTGGCTGAAACTTGACCAGACAAAACTGGAAACCAAGAACTACCAAAACATAAGCTTCATTATATCCTCTTTTGACTGTTTCATGTTATTCATGTACAACAACTCAACTCCTGTTTATATTTTGTCAATGCTAGTCTAGGGAAAAGGAGATGACAAGTGACCTAAACTTATGGTGAAAATAAAACGCTTTTTAAAAAAATTCTGAAACCTATGCATTTCAGAAGATAGGGAGTCCACTTAATTTAACCATATGCTAAATAGATAAAATAATTCATCTTGGAATTAAATTTCTCAGCAGTGAAACATGCAGCTTTTCTACTGTCTGGAAAAGATAAGAAATGCTAGTCTCTTGTGAGACCTATGAGTTCAGCCCAGGTTAGGCAGGGACTCAAATGACCTGAATATGCCACTTCCTATGCCTAGTTCACATGAAATGAGTCCTCCACCTCTCCTGGATAGTGAGTTGCTTTCCACCCGAGTAGAATTGATCAGTGTAAATGAGATGGTGCTTCAGTAAGTGTTGAAAACAATAATGACAATAACATTTATCAAGTAAGTGTTGGCACACAACTAAACACTTCATGGGGCTTATATCATTGATTCTTCATGATAATCTTATAAGGTGGGAATTATTACCTCTCTTTTATAGATAATGAAACTGAAGCTTAGAAAGGGGAAGAAACTTGTTTAATATTTCATAGCACTTGATGATGGATCTAAGATACAAGCTGGGCATGTATAATTATAAAGTCTGAGTTCTAAACCTTATGCTCAGACCTTCATTCAATTTTACCATTTTAAAGTCTTTTTTTCTTTTGAGGTGGTAGTGGTCGGGCAGTACAAGATACAGCCCCTTGTTAAATGCCATTCTCCTTGGGAGAGAATTATATGATAAATTATTATCAGTCACCAATTCCAGTGCCAATTAGGTCTTTACACCCTTAATAACTTGATAGGAAACTTAAAGGAGGGGTTTCCAGGAAGCAGAGAGTAAATGTGGGGAGTCTCAAGGGGGCAGTAAGCTTTTAGGGAGAAGCTTTGGGGCTCCAGGAGATGTTTATAACCAGAATCCCTATGACTGCTGACAAGTCCTCCTGAAAAGATTTGGAGCAAGTTCACTTTTATCCTTCCCTGTCTTTAAAGGAACTGTACCCATCTGGGACTGGCCTACTCCCTGTCCTATTCTTTTATGCTGTAATTCACTTCCCTGACACTTCTAGCAGGCATTATTGTGCATCCCCATCTTCTTCTTTGGGTCTCACGTGCCATAAAAATCTAGTCTTCTTGCCTTTCTTTACATCCAATAAGCTTTGATGGGTAAGGAACCCATCGACCTACTAAACACCAGACATTACCAAAGCTTGATATACAGGATCTCTTTGAGTGTTCACTGCAGCCTTCCCAGGAAGGCATGTTATCCCCAATTTACAGATGATGAAACAAGTCCCCATGGTCTCAAAATTTAATAAAACACCAAACCAGGATACAAATACATCTCCATACCCCAACTTCCAATTTTCAGCTGATATAAAATAAAGTAACTGGATTACAAAAGATGTATTTTAGAAAATACCCCTTATTGAAATTAAAATAATATTCGGAGGAGAGCAGAGAGGGGGCTGATGCCTCTTATGTGTGTTGGCATCAGACAGAAGGTAGAATTGGCCTTGATAATGGAAAGTAGTGAAAGTAATGGGAAACAGAAATCAATCAACCAAATGCCTCTTTTGGTGTGGTTGCAAATGGCGTATGCTTGTCATGATCAACAGAAATGTGGCCTGGATCCTGAAACCTGCAATCTTGCCCGAAATGTAAACAAGTACAAGTAACACTCTATTGGCATCCTAGTCTTTTGAGTCCCCACCAGTTTCACCCTTTAAGCTTAGTGTACAATAGTCTAGAATTTCCCTACCTTGCTCCTTGGAACTTTTCTAAATTCCTGAACAAACCAGCTTCAAAGGCTTCTCTGCACACTGTTTCAGGAATAATCACAGCAAAGATTCCACTTCTTGGTATCAATTTCTGTATTAGTCAGCTTTCTATTACTGTAACAAATGCATGAGATAGTCAATATATAAAGAAGATACACTTATTTTGGCTCACTGTTTTGGAGGTTTCAATCCATGGTTGGTTGACCTGTGGCTTTGGGGCCTGTGATGAAGCAGTACATCATGGTAGGAGCACATGGAGGAATAAGCTGCTTACCTTATGATGGCCAAGAAGCAAAGACAAAGAGTGGAAGAGACTGAGGTCACGCATTCCCTTTCAAGGGTATTCTGCCAATGACCTAAGCCTCTCACTAATCCCCACCAGCTAATGGTTCTTCACCTCCCAATCCACCTGGCCTTAGGACCAACCCCCCAACACATGGGCCTTTGGGTATGTTTGAAATCCAAACTATAGCAGGTACAGTTCTTTTCACAGCCTTCGGTTGGGGCCCAAAGCCCATCTGACTTCTTGGTGAGCCTGGATGAGCTACCTATGAGCCTGGTTCCCACTTGGCCTTCTAAGAGCAGCCAAGCTGGAGATAGTCCTGAGTCTTCTTGCTCCATCACAAATGAAGCACTCTCACGTTTCCACCAAGAGTAGTCAGCTTTGAGCTTTTGCTTCTGCCACCAGAACTTTTCCTCCAATCCTTAGTATTATTTCCTAAATGAAAGAAGGATATACAAGGAAATGAGTATGCCCAAGTTGTGGACTGGTCTCGTACCTGAGCATGTTTCCTTCTGCCTGAAGGAGAACACCTGGGGTTCCTCCAGCAGTAGGGATCTTCATCACCTCCTATTCACCACACTGGTGAGGAAGTTATTCCCACTTCAGGGTTATGGGAATGCTGCACGTAGCTTAATCCACATGCCTGAAGCACACTGCAGTTTACTGGTCCTATCTACTCTAGCCCAGGAAAAGAGGGTTCTGCACAGCACAAGCATGACCACATGGTGGTTGTACTAGAAAGCAGAGTTATTTAAACAAGGGTTATGAGAATGCTTTGTAGAATCAAGAGGGTGAGGTGTCCCCTGGTTCCCTTGGAAGGATGTGATTGGCTTGAATAATTCCTGAGGCTGGCAGAAACTGAAATCTGCTACTCGAGGATAAGCAGGAATGATGCCTTATCCCCATGATAAGGAGGTTTCTTTAACTAGGAACCTTATCTACAACACAGAACGGGGAGGAGAACTTGTGGTTAGGCCATCTGAGTACCTCCTGCTTCCTGGTTTTCTTTAGAAAGGCAGGTGTAATATTAAGATATTGAGCCTTAGTTTTCTAGTTTTTTTTTTTTTTTATAAGAGCAAGGGATTAAACCAGGGGCACTCCACCACTGAGCTACATTTTAATTTCCATTTTGAGATAGGTTCTTGTCAAGTTTCTCAGGGCCTACCTAACTTGCTGAGGCTGGCTTTGAATTTGAAATCTTCCTGCCTCAAGCTACTGAGCTGCTGGGATTACAGGCATTTGCCACCGCACCTGGCTACTATTTTAGTCTTTATACCACAGTGGGACTTGTTCCTGATGGAACAAACAAAACTAGGGAAGGAGCTATAGAAGTTTTGATTTATATATGTCCTGATCTTCCTTCAGTTTACATGGTCTAGAATAAATAAACATGCTGTTTCTCCCCATTATCCCCCTACATG
Source organism: Aplodontia rufa (assembly GCA_004027875.1). NCBI lineage: Eukaryota > Metazoa > Chordata > Mammalia > Rodentia > Aplodontiidae > Aplodontia > Aplodontia rufa. The sequence goes on along the minus strand of PVKS010008460.1, from coordinate 23,305 downwards.
AAGCTGTGGAAATACTCTGTCCTTTATGATGGAATACTACAATAGACAGAGACTTACTATTATTGGTGGAGTTTATTTTATTTGAGTAGATGTTGCATACAAAATTTTTATTAATTTATGAAATATTTATAGAAAATCTAAATACAGAGCATTTGTTTAAAAGCTGAATCTGTCAGAGTTCTTTAGTTGCAGGCAACAGACTCTGAGTTTGAGCCAGGTGCTGTGGTGCATGTCTGTATTCCTAGCAGCTTGAGAGGTTGATGCAAGAGGATCATGAGTAGAGAGCCAGCCTCAGCAATTGAACAAGGCACCATGCAACTTAGAGAAAACCTGACACAAAATAAAAAGAGTTGGGGATGTGGCTCAGTGGTGAAGCACCCCAGGGTTCAATCCCCAGTACAAAACAAAAACAAAAACAAAAAGTAATATATTGGACTGGAGTTGAGTAGCTCAGAAATCTGAATGAAAGAGATTAAAGAATCCAAGATTGGAAAGGACAATAATCAGGATGGCTCTGGGGATCTCAGCCCTAGTCCTTCAGTTATTGAACTAACATTTAAATTCCAGGAAGAATCTGACTGCCATGGCTTGAGTCTTGGCCAAGGAAAGGGAGATATACTGATTGAAAATCCCACCAAATTTGCACCAGGTAGAGATAGGTTTCTCAAAGAAAAATAAAAAGGCTATCTCTGGAAAGAAAGGGGAAGGGATTCTAGGCAAGCAAAACAAAAAGAGATATACATATCTAGAGATATTTCATTGCCTTACATGAGTTAGAAAAATCAATGATTATTAAACAACACAGGTAAATCATATTTTAGCCCACTCATTTGGTTTTCTACTTTGCATATTTGTTTTATGTATATGTTTTTTCACTTCGCAAAAATAAAGCATGTTCAATGCCTTAATATCTGATTGCAGAGTAGATTTGTTGTGGATTTAATCCTTGAACAGGCCAGTGTACCTTTAAATCTTAGCTCTTAGCCCAACCACAAATCTCACAAGAATGCGTCTTTTCTCACAAAGAATTGGGATAGGGACAGATCAGTGAAAACTAGTGTATTAAGTGACTTTGAAACTATTTAATGAAAGTGTATTAGGTTTGCACTGGGATGCTAGACTCATGGGCAGTAAAAGACAGCAGATAAAAGGTACACTCTCCACACCTAAAGAGTTTATGATAAACATGCACACACAACTAAGTGATGGTTCAAATAAAAACATGTTACCCAGACGTCCGTGGAAACTCCACATTCCTTACCCCCACCCATGCTTCCTGAGGAATACCAGAGATTTCCATACTCAATGTCACTTCTGCTATCCCTGGACTTTGATTTCTACTTCTATTTCTGTTGCATTTTCTACAACTGTTGCATTTTCTCTTTTCTGTACCAAAACAACAATATCCTACAAAGCAAAAAAGGCATGCTGAGTATAGGAAACTTCACTCAAATTTTGGAGACCAGAAGAGATTCACATCACAGAAAAGCTAACAGGAAGAGGTTTGGAGAAGGACTGTGACTTCACTCATGACTAATACTTTATTTATCTTTGGTACCGGGGATTGAATCTAGGGCCTCTTCCACACCTACAACCTCAATTTTCTATATTTTATTTTGAGACAAAGCCTCAATAAGTTTTCCAGGCTGGCCTCAAATTTGCCATCCTCTTGCCTCAGCCTTCCCAGTACCTGGGCAAGTGCCAACCTGGTTTATGACTATAACTTTAAACTTTAGGGATGGAATTTAAACTGCAAATTGGAGATTAAAATTTTCTAACAAATATCTCTCTTTTCTATGAAAATATCACAAATAATATCAAAACAAGAAAAAAAAAAAGACATTGCACATTGATAACCAACTGGGTAACCAGACAAAGAATTTCTGGAAGGAATAAAACAAATGGCAAATTTCCCCAAAGCTGAAGAACCTATAACTCCATGTAGTTGAAAGAAAACACTGCTTTCCCCCAGAAAAAAGAAGAGAGAGAAAGAGAGAGAGGAGAGAGAGAAAGAGACAAGAGAGAGAGAGAAAAGAAAGATGAAATTAAAGAAAAAAGGAAGGAAGGAAGTAGGGAGGGCAAAGAAGAGGGAGGTTGAGAGGGAAAAGAAGTAAGTTAGCTTTTGAGAAGTACTTTAGAATCCTAAGATCTAGGACAATGGGGATTGAAAGACAGAGAAGGGTAAGGGCTGGTAGGCTGGGTAAACAACCAGACCCACAGAATAGCTGCACCAGTTCCTCCTTGCAGAGTTGTTGGCTCTGCTGTTGGCCTGCAGAATACTGTCTTCCATTTGCCAAATAAATGAAAAATTGAATGCAGAGTGTTCCTCTGATGGTTGTTGGGACCAGAAAAGCAGGGAGCTCCCAAGGTGATATACAATCACCATGGGATCCCCAAAAGAAAAAAGAAGTGACTTGAATGACTACTGGCTAGACCTCTGTCCCACTGCTTCCTTTATCAATTGCCAAAAGAAAGGTTCAGAACCTATTGCAACAAGAACAGTAGGGCTTTTTCACTTAGGGGGAGGAAATGCATGCCAGCTACCAATCCAGGTCAATACAGAACCTTTAATAAATATAATATACAACCAACAATGACCAATCACTTGAAGAAAATGAATGGACTGGAAAAGAGCGAGCAAGCATAGAGCAAAAGAACTAATTCCTGAAGAAATGGAGCTAATAGGGGAAAAAATGAAAGTCAAGATCATATCACATTCAAAATAACCCAGATGGTTGTGAAAAAAATCTACCCAAATCCTTGCAAATTAAAAATGTGATCATCAAAATTAATAACAGATGGTCCAAAGAACAGAATTTACATAATAGAAGATAGAATTAGTAAAATAAAATATGTGGCCAAGGAAATCTCCCAGGGTATAGTAAATATAATGAGGTGAATATAAGCACAAAATTGAGAGACAGGAAAGACAAGTGATAAAATTCCAACATTTATCTAATCAGAATTCTAAAAGGGAGAACACCAGGAGGAAATAAATAAAAAATCATGTAAGCACATGAAAAAATGCTCAGCACAGGGGGAGGGAAAATGGGAGGGGAAGGGGAAATATGAGGACTGAACTAGAACAAGCTATACTCCACGCTTTTATAATCATGTCTGGTATGTTCTAATGTCATTTTATCTAAAAAAAGAAATTAAAAAATGCTTAAATTACTAATCAGTAGGGAAGTGCAAATCAAGATCATAATGAGATACTATTCCATACCCACTGAGATGGCTACTGTTTGTTTGTTTTTTTAAGAAAGAGAGAGAGAGAGAGGGAATCAATTTTATTTAGCTTTTCATGTGAACTTCATTGTTCCAACACTTCATAGTGCTGGGGTTTGAACCCGTGTACTTTTACATGCCAGGCAAACGTGTAACTTCTGAGCCACCACCCCATCCCCAAGATGGCTACTATTAAAAAGAAAAAATAAGACAGAAAATAAGTGTTGGAAAGGCTGTGGCACAACTGGTACCCTTGTGCACTGTTAGTGGGAAAGTATGTAAAACAGTGTGGTGGTTCCTCAAAAAATTATCGTAAAATTATCACATGACACAGAAAATCCACTTCTATGTACATGTCCTAAAAGATTAAAAGCAGAAATACAGATGTATAATATTCATAGCAGCAGTATTCACAATAATGAAAAAGTGAAAACAATCTATGGATGGGTGAACGGATAAAAAATGTGGTATGTCCATACAGTAGAATACTATTCAGCCTTAAAAGGGAATGAAATTCTGATACATGCTACAACATGGATGAATTCTGAGAACACTATGCTTAAGTGAAATGAGCCAGATACAAAAGGACAGATATTGTATAATTACACTTAGGGTACTAATTGTAAAATTCCTGTGCACTTAGGTTAGTCAAATTAAGAGAGGTCAAAAGTAGAATAATAGTTACCAACAGCTAGGAGAAGGAAATGGGGAGTTAATGTTTTATGGTATGACATTGAGTTTATGTTGACAAAAGAAAAAACAATTACTGGAGATGTATGGTAGTGATGATCATGACACAATGTGAATGTACTTAATGACACTGGATTGTATAAGTAAAAATGATTAAAATGGCAAATATGATGCTGTGTATATTTTAACACAGTCAAACATTTTAAAGTGAGACAAAGCATATTACAATAATGCTTTTGTTTTTTCAAAGAGAGGGACAGTGAAAGAGAGAGAAAGATAGAATCAATTTTATTTAGTTTTTCATGTGGCTTTTATTGCTCCAACACTTACTTGTGTACATGGTGTTGGAGTTCAAACCCATGTCCTCCTGCATGCCAGGCAAGTACTGTAACCGCCAAGCCACTGCTCCAGCCCTACAACGTTGGTTTCGCATTTAAATTTAAAATATAGGGGCTGGAGAAGTGGCTCAGCGGTTACAGTTCTTGCCTGGCAGGCACAAGGATGTGGGTTCATACCTCAGCACCACGAATACAACAAAGTGTTGGAGCAACACTTTGTTGAATATATACATACATATATATATATATATACATATATATATATATATATGCATGCTATGGAAAATTTCACTAAATTGAAAAATCTTCAAACTGAAAAAACTCTGCATGCTGAGGAGGAATAATGTTAAAAAAATAAACCTAAACACATCATGATGAGTTTCTTGAACTTTGAGATTAAAGAAAAAAATCCTAAAGCCTACAAAACAGAAAAAGCTCACCCATGTCTATTAAATAATATTTGTGCTCCCCATTCATATGTTGAAATCCTAATACCCAGAGTGATGGTATTCAGAGATACAACTTTGGGCAGAACCTCTCTGCTAGAATTTGTGCCTATAAAAGAAATTTGAGAGAGCTCCCTCACTCCTTCTGCCATGCAAGGACACACCAAGAAGACTGTCATTTATGAACCTGGCAATGTGTCTTTATCAAATACCAAATTCATCAGAAACTTGATCTTGGACTCTCAGCCTTGGGAACTATGAGAAATAAATCTTTATTATTCATAAGCTAGCCAATATACTTTGTTAAAGTGGCTCAAACTAACAAAAACACCTACCAAGAGAATAAATTATATTTGCAACTTATCTACTGCACATAATGCTAAAAAATGAAGTAATGGTAGTGTCAAAGTTCTAAAGGAAATGATTTTGGGCCAAAAATTGTTTCTCAGCAAAACTGTCATTCACATGCATTGCAAGAGAGGACAAGTTTTAAACATACAAGGTCTCATTACTACTTATGAATCCTTCCTAGAATAATTATCAGAAATTTAATAGGCAAGCTGAATATTCAACTTTTAAAAAAGAAATTAAATTCAAGGAAAAAAATAGATAATAGCAGGAGGTTTAATTAAAGTTAAATAATTATTGATAATATGGCTAGAAAATGTACATCTTTAAGAAAAGATAAGTATACAGAGGATCCAAGATGGCAGATTAGAGGAAGACTGCATTTCGAGTTGCTCCTTGGCTTGGGATTCAAACAGCAGGGATACTGCTCCTCAACAAGGTGGGCAAAAGAGGGAATTCACTGAAATTTGGGTACATTGAATAAAGAACAAGACAGAGTACATTGGAGCCAAGGTGGTTGTAGCAGTAGTAGCAGCAGCAGTAGTACTGGTTTACTACAGAGGGGAAGACAACACAGAGAGAAACACAACAGAAAAATTTGGCATGGAAGTCTGTAGATCTGAAAAGTAGCCTGAACTTAGCTGATCCAGCGACCGCACAGTCAATTGATGTTTGAAAAGTACTCTGTGTATCTCAAATGGAAATTGAGCTGAGGCCAGGAGCCTTCTAGAAGCAGCCACACTGCAAATTTCTGTGACAGAGTCTGGTAGATCATAGCAAATATTGCCATACTGTCCCAGGAAGGACCTACCATGTGACCGAGGGTGTACCTAGCACAATGTAAATAAAATAAGCACAGAGAATATTGTGCCCAGAGTGGTTCAAGTCAGAAAAGCAAAGGGGGAGTGCAACTCGCTTTCCCTTTGAGCCTAGTGGCTCATGTGACCAGCTGAAGAGGGTCAGGAAACTGAACAAACTGGCTTGAATGCACTTGGAGACTAAGTCTAAGAAGTCCATGTTCATGCCCAGCAGAGTGTGTGGGAACTGTGGGGGTTTGGCTCCTCTTCCCCATAAGTAGAATGCTTAGGAGGCCACTGAGATCCAGACTCACGGCAAAGATCCACATCTGCCCAGCCTTAAGGGGATAGTAGTCTAATCTCTCCAGAGAGTATACCATCAAATAAAAACCTTTAGACCTGATTAGAACTAAGCCCCATTCTTTAGAACTCCCCTCTTTGAAATTTTCCCCAGCCCCACCCTGGGAGTGCATACATCTAGTCTCTTTGGACAAAATTCCATTCAGTACTACTTCCATTCCATTCTCCTTTAAACATGTGAGAGGGAAATTTGAAAGATATTGAAACCAGCTTTAGGTTAGGCCACTCCAGCTGGCAGCTTGGTGAGCAGCACAAAAAGTGGATGGGGTTAACAACCTTAGCCCTTGCTCTTTTTCTTTATCTTTGTATATAGCCTAAGTAGAAATGTAAAGGACATAGAGCATCTATCCTCATCAACAGTTTTGACTATCTCAATGAAGACGATACTTCCATTTTTTCATTAAAAATTTTTTCCTTTTGTATGTGTGTGTGTGTGTTTTCTTGCTGTGCTGATTGGTTTGCAGATATACCTACATGTTTTTTTTTCTCATTCTTAGCATTTTATGAAAATTATTTTTGTTGTTTTATCTTTTAAGGGTTGGGGGTTTGTTTATTTTAATTTTGTTTTTCTTTGTCTCGTTTCTCTTTCTCTTCTTTCTTCTCTCACTAACACATTCTCTTGTTCTCTCTTTCTCTCTTCCTTTGTTTTTGCTTTTCCTATTTATTTTTCTCCTCCTTTTTTATAGCTATCACTTGCTATATCTGTTCTGCTTTCTCTCTGTTCAAATTTTGAATCCTCTAAACTTTATTTTACTTTCCTATCACATTTTCTTTCCTCCTAATGAATTTTATTTTTGCCATCTTTTAGAACTATTTGGTTTATTTAATTCCTGATCCCACCATTCATATTGTTGCAATTGTTAGTACTGTGGATGACATAGTTGACACCAACTGTTTACTTTAATGCCATATTAAAAAGAATTAATACAAAGGCTATGGACACCACACCTATGAGAGATCTCAATCTAGAACACTCTAGGACACTTTGCTAAGAGAAGTCTTTGCCATAAAAAGTTCCATACATAAAAGTGGAAGAGAAACCTGTACCAACAGATAGATCTTATGTTTGAAAATTGTTTTTGCTGTGGTCAATTACTGACTCTACCATTCCTGTTTTGTGGTAAATAGTGTTGTAGATGTCACAGTAGGCACATACTGCTTATTTCAAGGTTATATATTGTTTGCTTTAGTTGTTGCCACTATTTGTTTCCCTCTTTTCTGTGAGGTGCTTGGAATCTAAGGGACACTATAAGTTCATAGGGTAGAGACTCCACTATTGAACAAAACCTAGCCAACAGATAGCACATTGGGCTCCACACACAAATTAACCACACTTAAACTTCAGTGATGCTTTACTATAAAGAATAGAAAAGAAAAAAAAACCCACACTAATGACTAGGTCCCAAGTAGAAGTGGCTGAGGTGAGGGACCTCAGATGCTACACCTGGATATCTGCTGCTATAAAAAAAAAAAACAGAAAGAATTAACACAAAGACTGCAGATGCCACACCTATGAAGAATCTCAATCTAGATAACTCTAGGACTCATTGGCAAGAGAAGGTTGTGCCCTAAAACAGGAGTGGAAGAGAACATTTATCCCAATAGATGCATAAGCCCCACACAGGAATACAGTAAATACAAAAACTCAAAGTAACAATGATATCTCCTAAAGTTTCAGAGCCAGAAATCAAAGTGGGCTGGCCTTGAATATGCAGACAATATTAAAGAAAAGAAGCAAAAAGAAGAGAAGTGCAATAACTATGACCAGAATATATGATAATTCTGAGATATTAAGAGAAAAAATTAATAATTATTGATATCGAAGAGTGTTATAAGACACAGGCTAGTGGCATGAATGTCTTCTGCAGGGAAATAATAATAGAAAGATTTTCAAACTATGAGAAATTGGAATGCATTTGATACAGGATGCATTCAAAATCCAAAATAGACAAGATCAGAAAAGAAACCCTCCATGATACATTATAATTAAAAATTAAAATTATAGAACAGTGATAGAATTTTAAAAGCCTTAAGAGAAAAACATCAGGTAACATTTAGAGGCAAGTCAATTAGAATTACTTCCAATTTCTCAACACAAATTCTAAAATCCAGGAGTACTTGGAATGATGTACTATAAGCTTTGAAAGAAAATAACTGTCAATAAAGATTGCAATATCCAGCAAAGCTATCCTTCAGAATTGAAAATAAATAAAACCCTTCAAAGATAAGAAGAAACTAAAAGAATTCAAGACAACTAAGCTAGTACTACAGAAAATATTTAAAGAATTACTTCACAGAGAAAAAAGCAAAAATTGAACCTCAGAGCTAACATAATGGACTTTTATTTGAAGAGTAGCTAAGCAAATGAGAAACTGAACCAAATTAGTGTTAGTATTAGAAATAAATCAAAATGGCAGGAAATAATAAATATCTCTCTATAATACATTAAAAGTAAATGGTCTCAATTCTCCAATTAATAAACATAGACTGGGGGCTGGAGCAGTGGCTCGGCTGTTACGGTGCTTGCCCAGCACACACAAGTACACAAGTTCAAACCCCAGTGCCCACGTACACAACTAAGTGTCAGAGCAATGAAAGCCATGTGAAAAACTCAATAAAAATTGATTCTCTCTCTCTCATTTTTTCTAAAAATGAAAAAAAAATTTTTAAAAATGAAGAAGAAGAAGAAGAAACATAGACTGGTGAAAGGCAGTCAAATACCCAGCAAAGGCATAGCAACACATAATCTAGGGCAATCATAGATATGTAGGTGGGGAAGGGAGTGGGGACAGGGAAGGAAATATGTAGGGAGGGATCCAGGATGACAATCAACAATATAACATACCCTTTATCTCCCCCCAAGAATCCAAATAACACTTATGCATTCATTTAATTCTGGAAAATTCACAATCTAAGCATTTATATCACTTGCAGGGGCAAAATATAGAAGAATCAAGAGACTGGGGTGTGGAAGATGTGGGGGTAATTCTAGTTTAAGAACATATGCATATAATATTCTTACTTTATCTGCATTTATGATCATACAATAGCTCAACTTCTTAATAAAAAAATTAAAAATAAAACAACAGACTGGCAAAATGGATAAAAAAGCAAGACCCAACTATATGCTGTTTGCAAGAGACTCACCTTATAGGCAAAGATATATACAGGCTGAAATTGAAAGGATAGAAATTGATATAATATTCAAATGGAGTCTGAAAATAAGCAGGAGTAGCTACACTCATGTCTGATAAAGCAGACTTCAAGTTAAAATTACTTAGAAGAAACAAAGAAGATCACTTCATCCTGGTAAAGAGAATAATCCAACTAGAAGATTTAATGATAGTTAATATATGTGCCCCAGTTACATAATTACATAATTACATTAAGCAGACACTATTTGAATTACAGACTCAGATAGACCTTTATACAATAATACTAGATGATTTCAACACATCTTTCTCACCATTAGCTAGCCATTCAAACATAAACTCAGTAAAGACTCTTTGGACCTAAATGTATTATAAGTGAAGCAGACTTAACAGATATTTATAAAATGTTTTATTCAACAGCCAAACACACTTTCTTCTCAACTTCTCCAAAATGCACCATATTTTAGACTATAAAGCAACTCTTATTAAATACAAAAATCATTATAATTCCTTGCATTTTATTGATCATAGTGGAATAAAATTAGAAATCAACATCCCAAAAAACCTACAGAAACTATTTAAAGACATAGATTTTGAACAATACAATTTTTTTGGTATCAAGGATTGAACCCAAGGGTGCTTAACCACTGAACCATGTTCCTATACCTTTTCATTTTTTAAAAAAGTTTGAGACAGCACCTCACCAAATTTCTAAGGATGACTTTGAACTTGCAATTCTCCTGCCTCAGCCTACTAAGCCACTGGTATTACAGGTGTGTACCACCACGCCTGACAAAAAATACACTTTTAAACAATGAGTGGGTGATAAAAGAAATAAGGGGAGAAATTTTAAAATTCCTAAAATCAAGTGAGAATAATGATACAACAGACTAGAACCTCTGGGATACTATGAAGGCAGTTCTAAGAGAAAAGGTTATGACTATGATTGTCTACATAAGAAAATCAGAAAGATTGCAAACAACTTATCAATGCATCTCCAGACCCTTGAAAAACAAGAATAAACCAATTCCCAAACTAGTAAAATGAAGGAAATATTTAAGAGCAGAGCTAAAATCAATGAACTAGAGATTTAAAAAGAAAAGTACAAAGGACCAATGAAGCAAAGAGTTTCTTCTTTGAAAAGATAAACAAGATTGATAGGCTCTTAGTCAAGTTAATAAAAAGAAAAGGAGAGAAGACCCAAATTACTAAAATTAGATATGAAAAATGAGAAATCACCACAGACATCACAGAAATCCATAGGATCATTAGGAACTATCTTGAAAATTTATACTCCAATAAATTGAAAAACAGAGAAGAAATGGCTGTATTTCTAGATACACATGATTTGCAAAAATTGAATCAAGAGGATATAGAAAACCTAAAGACACCAATAACTAACAATGAAATATGAGAGATAATAAGAAACCTTCCAACAAAAAAAGTCTCAGGACCAGATGGATTCTCAGTTGAATTCTACCAGACCTTTGAAGAGGTAAAGCCAACACTTCTTAAATTATTATATGAAATAGAAAGAGAGAGAGCACTTCCAAATTCATTATCATCCTCATACCAAAACCAGATAAAGACACATCAAGGAAAGAAAACTATATCTCTGATGAACTTAGATGCAAAAATCTTTAATAAAATATTAGCAAATTATGTGCAACAACATATTAAGAAGATTGCATATCATGACCAAGTTGGCTTTATTCCAGGGATGAAAGGATAGTTTGACATACATAAATCAATAAATAGAATCCACCACTTAAATCAATAAATATAATTCACCACTTAAATAAATTTAAGGACAAAAACCACACAGTTACCTAAAAAAAATGCTGAGGAAGACTGGCTTCTTAAAATTCAGCATTCACTTATGATAAAAAACAATGAAAAACTTAAGGATACAGGGAACTTACCTCAACATCACAAACCCAAAGAAAACACCACAACAAATGGAGAAAAACTGAAAGCATTTTCTTTAAAATCCAGAACTAGGCAAAGACAGTCACTCTCACTACTCCTATTCAATATAATACAAGAAATTGTAGCCAGAGCAATTAGTTAAGAGAAGGAAATAAAAGGGACAGAAGTAGGAAAGAAGTAATATTATCACTCTAGGAATAAATCCAACCAAAGAAGTGAAAGACCTCTACAATAAAAACATCAAAGAACGAAAATGAAGAAGACAACAAGATGGAAAGATGTCCCATATTCATGGATAGGCAGAATCAATATTGTTAAAATGACCATACTACCAAAAGCTATATACAGATTCAATGCAATCCCTTCAAAAACCATTGACAGTATTTACAGACCTAAGGGGGAAAAAAAAGTCACGAAATTCATTTGGAAGAATAAAAGACCTAAAATAGCCAAAGAAATTCTAAGAAAAACCAATAAGAACAACAACAACACACATACACACACTCAGAGTTATAATAACAAAAAAATGCATGGTACTGGTATAAAAACAGACACATAATCCAATGGTACAGAATAGAAGACAAAGAGACACACCCATACATCAACAGTCAGCTGATCCTTGACAAAGACACCAGAAACTTACATTGGAGAAAGGACAGCCTCTTTAACAAATGGTGCTGGAAAATTAGCTATTCGTATGTAGAAGAATGAAACTAGACCCTTCTCTCATCCTGCACAATAATCAACTCAAAATTGAAAAGACCTAGGAATTAGACCAGAAACTATGCAACTCCTAGAAGAAAACTTAGGGCCAACACTCTTACACAGTTGTTGTACAGCCAACAACTTCCTTAATAGGATCCTTAAGGCTCAGGAAATAATGCAAGAGTTAATAAATAGGATTGCATTAAATTAAAAGCTTATGCATCACAATGTAAATGATTAAGAATGTGAAGAGAGAAACTACAGAATGGAAGTCTTTGCTAGCTACTCTTTTGACAGAGGATTAATATCTAGACTATACAAAGAACTCAAAACACATACACATAAAAAACTCCCAAATAATAAATGGTCAAATAAACTAAAAAGAAACTTTCCAAAAGAAGAAATACATGGGGCTAGAGTGGTGGCTCAGCAGTTATGGCACTTGCCTAGCATGCAAGAGGACATGGGTTCAAACCCCAGCACCGCAAACACAATGAAGTGTCAGAGCAATGAAAGCCATATGAAGAACTAAATAAAATTGATTCTCACTATCTCTCTCTCTCACTGCCCCTCTCTATATATAAAAAAGAAGAAATACAAATGCCCAACAAATAAGTGAAAAAATGTTTGACATCGTTAATATCATTAGCAATTAGAGAAATGCAAATCAAACCCACACTGAGATTTCATCTCAGTCTGGTTAGAATGACACCTAGTAAGAATACAAACAATAATAAATGCTGGAGAGGATATGGAGAAAAAGGAATACTTTTACACTGTTGGTGGAATTGTAAATTTGTACAAGCACTATGCCAATCAGTATTGAGTTTTCTCAAAATACCAGGAATGGAACCACCATTTGACCCAGCTGTACCATTCCCCAGTGTTCATCCTAAAGAATGAAAGTCAGTATACTATAGCAATACATGCATACCATGTTTATAGCTGCACAATTGACACTAGCCAAACAATGGAAATATCATAGGGGTCTGTCAGTGGATGAGTGGATCAAAAAATGTGGTATATATACACAATGGAGTTTTATTCAATCATAAAGAAAGATGAAATTAAGTTGTTTGCAGAAAAAGGAATGGAACTTGAGAACATCATGTGAAGCAAAACAAGCCAAACTCAGAAAGTCAAGGATTGTATATTTTTTCTCATATGTGGAAGCTAGAGAGGAATAAAAAGAAAAGAAAGGTGAAGTGGGAGCTCCTGAAAATTGAATAGAGATCAACAGAGTAAAGGGAGAATGAGGGAAGGAAAAGGGGAAAAATTGAAGAAAAATATTGGCCAAATTATATTGTTATATCGTGTATGGATGAATATGTAACAATAATTCCCACCATTATGTACAATTATTATGCACCAATAAAACATGGAAAAGAGATAAGTATAATATAGAATAATTCATAATAATTAGAACTGAAAATTCAAAGTACTCTCATTAAAACCTGGGAAAGGGAGATGAATAGAGAAAATCAATGAAAAAATATTTTATTCTGAGGGGAGTAAGATTTTAGATACAGATTAAATATCAATTCTGAGAGAAACTGTAAGTTTGAATATGCTTATTAATAATCTAACAATAACTACTGGTACAGGAATCATTAAATCTAAAACTAACATTATAAACAAAATAAAAGAATAACACAAATACATACACACTCAAGACAAGAAAGCCTTACCAATGGAAAATGAGGCGGGAATGGTATTCGTTTAACAAACACATGCAACACGTGCTGCGCTCTAGGGACTCTTGTAAGTGCTTCACAAGTATTAACTGACTAAATCAGACACAAAATGATACCAGTAGGAGGGACCGAAACATGCAGATAGTAAAATGGAGCTTCCCTTCTGACTCTCTGAATTGGGACTCAAATCTCACCAGTCCTATAGCATTGAGAAGAGGGAGCTCACCCACCAAAGCTGAAACTCACCAGGATTCTACTGCAGATACCTGGAGACTTGGAAATCTACAAATATTGTAAGTTGAAAACTGCTTCGTGATCCCAGCAGGGCTCTGGGGTAAGTGACAGCTTGCTGCCACAGCACAGTCACGGCCAGCCGGGGCCACCCCTTCAAGAGTGGTTCTGCACAGCAGGTGATACAGGATTTACAGGGAATTCAGATTTTTTCCACAGTGAATCTTGAATTCAGACAGAAGCACCAGCACCACACCTGGAGGACCGGGTTCACCTATAAACCCTGAGGAGTTCAGGAGGAACAAAAAGAATGGTTTCTATTTTGAAGCATGGGTGGGCAAGAGGGAGCAAAGAGTGCTTTAGCCGCCCCCCCCCCAAGATGCCACAGTAACTGGGGTGATTCCAATTGAGTGGGAGACTGTCAGGACCTGAGTTGCCTAGCCCAGGGAACTCTGCTCCAGAGGAAAAGAATGAGAATACAGTTCACCTCCTTTCCCCTTTCCCTATTTGGAGGTCCCTCAGGCCAAAATAAAAAACAGATTTCTCCACAATTCTGCCAAGACCTTGCTGACATTCAGAGGTCGAACCCAGAAAAGCAGCCCTGGGACTAGCCCAGACATCAACCAGCTCAGAGGGATTCAGGATGGAGGAGCCCAGGGATCCAAGCCTAGCCTGGTCCCCCTCCCTAAATCAGAGGGTCCACGGGACTGCCTAAAGTGGATCCAGAGCACACAAGAGAGAAAATGGTCTGGGTCCAGGAGGTCTGGAGGAATTGAGTATACACCCAGCAGAGGGTGTGCTGCTCTACATTCCCACTCCTGTACCTAGAATCTGGAAGCCCTGTGGATTTACAGTTCCTCCCAATTGAAGACAGCAGGGGACAGCCCCTCAGAGCAGGAATTAACCTGAATTCTTCCTGGCAGTAGCAGCCCAGAAAATCACATGTGACTGAGCTCTAGACTCATCTACCAGCAACCCACTTTCCACCCTTAGAATCCTGTAATGCTTTCACCTTGTGATCACAGCATGTCTGACTGTGGGTTTCTATTAATAAATCTCAGTTGGATACTGGTCATCTTCCCCCAGGGTTTAACAAGATAACATCAGGAATCACTTTTTTAAATCTATATTCCAGCTTTTTCTTCTTTGTTTTTTTTTTTTGTTGTTGTTGTTGTTGCCTTTTTCTTTTCTTTAAGAAATTTTTATTTTCTTTCTTTTTCTATCTTTTTTCTTTAAATATATATTGCATCTTGTTCTTTTTTCTTCAATTTCTTCTCCTATATTTCCTGTTTCTCTTTTTTTTTTTATTTGTTCAAGATAGTCTTATTTTTCTTTTAAATATAAATATTTTTCCTTCCAGGAGGTAATTACTAAACCTACAATTCCTTTCATAGACAGTAATTATCAGTGTAATAGTTATAGAAGGAATGGAGTAATAGTATTATGTGGTGTGTTGTATTCAATTGATGTTCATTTTGATTGTGCTTCCTTATCTTGGGCGGCATTGGATACTGTACAAGTCAAAATTAGTTCACAAGTTAGGGAAACTCATGTTGATCGCAACTATCCTCACAGATCCTCAACCCAAGCAAAGGAGGGGACAAAAACCCCCAACCCATCAATAAGATCCCACGGGGTTCAACCAGAAAGGAGTCTCAGGACCTGCTCCTCCATCATTAACACATTCTGCACATTCATTAATAAACTGCAAAACAAACACCTCAATTGTACATACAGACATACAAACAAAATAAGGAGAAATAGAATTTACTTCAATTCAAGGTCCTAGAAGAATTTCTGCAAATATGAAGAATTGCACCGGAAAAACATTGCCACAAACCCACAACTCCCAAACCACAGAGCCCATCAATAAGGAGTGGGATAAAAATCTAGAAAAAACTATCAACAATCTGATTACTGAAACACTCAAAGACATAAAAGAAGATCTAAAGAAGGAAGTAAGAGAGCAAACAGAGATGAAAAACTTCTTTAACAAAGAAATGGATAAATTGAAAAGAGTTTTATACTTGAAATCCCCAGTCAACCAAATCAAAGGCTCAATTGGAGAATGTAATAACAGATTAATTTCTATAGAAAATAGAACCTCAGCCCTTGAAGAAAGAATTTCCAATAATGAAGACAGCCTGAGTAAGCTTGAACACACAGATGACAAAGGAGGAAAAAACAAACAAACAATACAGAACATGAGCAGAATTTTCAAAATGTTTGGAATGAAATCAAAAGAAGCAATCTAAGAGTAATTGGGATACAGGAAGAAATTGAAATGCAAATAAATGGTATAAAGAACATTCTCAGTGAAAAAAAAGAAAAATTTCCATATCAGAATAGAATCAGATATGCTCATTCAAGAAACATACAGAACACTCATTAGGCCTAGTAAAATGAGCAGCTCACCAAGACACATCATATTCAAAATGTATAATTGGGAAATAAAGGAAAGAATATTAAAAGTTGTAAGAGAGAACTATCAATTCATATTCAGAGGCAAACCAATTAGGATCACTTCTGACTTTTCCCGTTCAGAACCTAGAAGCAAGAAGATCCTGGAAGGAGGTTTCAATGTTTGAGTGACCACAACCTGCAGCCAGCAAAATTCAGTTTCAAATTTAAAGGGGAAATAAGAACATTTCACCATTAAGATCAAACTTGCAGCATTCATGAACAGAAAACTAGCATTACAAAAAGTTCTCAAAGACAAACTCCATACCAAGCCACATAAAACATTCTCAAATTAACACAGGAGGACATTGAAAATCTGAAGAAACCAATCACAGATAGCAAAATTGAAACAGCAGTAAAAGGCCTTCCAAAAAAAGAAAAGCCCAGGACCTGATGGATTCTCAGCAGAGTTCTACCAGACCTTTATGGCAGAACTAACACCTCTCTTTAGTAAGCTAGTCAATGAAATTGAAAGGGTCAGAACCCTCCCAAACACTTTTTATGAGGCAAACATAACCCTGATACCAAAACCCAACAAAGACACATCAAGAAAACTATAGACCAATTTCCCTGATGAACATAGACACAAAAATACTTAGTAAAATTCTAGCAAACCACATCCAAAAGCACTTCAAAACAATAATGCATCACAATCAAGTGGGCTTCATCCAGGAATGCAAGGCTGGTTCAAGACACACAAATCAATAAATATGATTCATCACTTAAACAGAATTAAAGACACAAACGTATATGATCATCTCAATTGATACAGAAAAGGCCTTTGATAAAATTCAACACCCATTTATGCTCAAATCTCTGTATAAGATAGATACTCTAATTTTGTAAGAGCCATTTATGACAAACCCATGGCAAAATTATACCTATTGGAGAAACATTGAAACCATTCCCACTAATTGGAGAAACATTGAAACCATTCCCACTAAATTTGGATGTAAGACAAGGCTGCCTACTCTCACCACTCTTATTCAATATAGTCCTTCAAACCCTAGAGAACTGTCAGAAAGAGAAGGAAATCAATGGAATTCAAATAGGAAAAGATGAAGTCAGGCTATCTCTATTTGCTGATGACGTGATCCTATACCTAGAAGACCCAAAAAGCCCTCTCAGAAGACTTCTAGAGCTTATAAATGAATTTAGCAAAGTGACTGGTTACAACATCAACACTCATAAATCAATAGCTTTCCTATACTCCAGCAGTGATTCTGCTGAGGAAGAAATCAGGAAATCTGTCCCATTCACAATAACCTAAAAAAAAAAAATACTTGGGTATTAATCTAACAAAGGATGTAAAAACCCTCTATAATGAAAACCATGGAACATTAAAAAAAGAAATTGAAGAAGACCTGAGAAGATGGAAAAACATTCCATGTTCTTGGTTAGGCAAAATCAATATAACTAAAATGTCCATTCTACCAAAGGCACTATACAGATTCAGTGCAATTCCCATCAAGATATTAATGTCATTCTTTGTAGATATAGAAAAAAAATTCTCAAATTCATTTAGAACAAGAAACTCAGAAGAGTGAAAACATTACTAGAAAGTTAATACAGGTGGCTTTGTAATATCAGATCTAAAACTATACTATAAAGCTGTAGTAACAAAAACAACATGGTACTGGTATCAAAATAGAAATGAAAACGAATGGAATAGAATAGAAGACTCTGAGAATAACCCACAAATCTTCACACATTTGACAAATATTTGACAAATCTCCAATATTTGACAAAAGTGGTCAAAATATAACATGGGGGAATGACAGCCTATTCAACAGATGGTGCTGGACAAACTGGACAGCCATTTACAAAAAGTTGAAATTAGATCCTTATCCCTCACCTTGTAAAAAATCAAATCAAAATGGATCAAGGAACTAGAAATTAAACAGGCTACCATATAACTGCTGGAGGAAATATTAGGACCAACACTCCGGCATATGAGAGTTGGCAACAACTTCCTAAACAAGACTCTCAAAGTGAAGTAATTAAAATAAAAATTGAACGAGTGGGATGCCATTAAACTAAAAACTGTTGCTCAGTCAAGGAATTGGTCATAACTGTCAAGAGACTACCTACAGAATGGTAGATAACCATGGCCTGTGATTCCTCCAACAGGGGACTAATATAAAAGATTTACAAAGAACTCAAAAAATTTAATACCCAAAACACAAACAGTCCAATCAGTAAATAGGCCAGAGAGTTAGTTAATAGAAACTTCTCAACAGAGGAAATTGAGTAAGCCAATGAATACATGAGAAAGTGTTCTAAATCACTAGTAATCAGAGAAACACAATTCAAAATTACATTAAAATTTCACCTCATTCCAGTCAGGTTGGCAAAGATGAAGAATATAAACAGTAACAGATGCTGGAGGGGTTATGGGGAGATAGGAATAATAGCACACTGTAGGTGAAACTACAGACTGATACAGCCACTCTGGACAGCAGTGTGGAACTCCTCAAAAGTAGACATGATCCACCATATGACCCAGCTATCCCTATTCTGGATGTTTTCCCAGAGGAGATAGATTCAGCACATTATAGCGACACAGCAAAATCAGTATTCAAAGCAGCTCAATTTATAATAGTTAAATTATGGAATTAACCCAAATGCTCCTCAATGGATGAATGGATCCAAAAACTGTGGTATATATATATACAACGGAGTTCTACTCAGCTATTAGAAACAATGATATTGTGGCCTTTGAGGTTAAATGGATAGCAATGGAAGAAATTATGCTGAGCAAAATTAGACAAACACAGAGACTCAAGGGTTAAATATTTTCCCTCATTTGTGGAGGCTAGAGTGGAGCCTAGGTTTGGGTGAAAAGGTAGTCAAGCTGTTATACTAAACCCACCAAAGGCGTAGCAGCACATAATCTAGGGGAACCATAGATATGTGGGGGGGGGGAGTAAGGAGAAAGGGAGGGATGATAGGGAGACATATAGGGAGACAATCAACAGTGTAGCAAATTCTTTATCTCCCCCCTTTGAAGTCAAATAATTCTAATGCAATCATTTAGTTCTGGAATTTTCATTTATAGCTGCAGTGGGGGAAATATAGAAGAATCAAGGGTATGGGATGTGGGCAATGTGGGGGTGACTCTGTATTAGGAGCAAATGCATACCATATTGTTACTTTATAAGCATTTATGATTATACAACAACTCAACACCTTAATTTAAAAAAAGGGGAAAATTATCTCAATAAATGTGAATGGGTTAAGTCCCTCATTGAAAGAGATTCTTGTCTTATGTTAAATCAAGGGAAGAGAACACAAGCAAAAGAAAGAATACCTCAAAATGAAATGACTAAAATTTATTAAAATAATGGAAACATCACACCAAAACTAAACCAACAAAGAAAGAGGCAGGCATGCCAATAGTATTATTGGGCAAGGTAAAGTTAAATTTGAATAGGATTGAATGGAAGGAAAAATAAAAGCTATAAAATTCTTCAAGAGTATTGACCTATAAGCTTCAGAATATCAAAACATGTTAATCTGAAATTTGAATTGATTCAAGAGGTTTGAAAGGAATGAAAACTTTTTGACAAAAAAAAGAAAGAAATTATCCAATTAGTGGTCACAATGACCTAGTAGCAAGGTCACTCACTCTTAGAGTGAGTGTATTCCATACACCTAAAATTGAGAGTGTATGGAATAGGAGGCTCAGGAAGAAATAAGATGATAAATATAGAGCAGATTCAATGTCAGGCAAAAAAGTCCAGATTTTACTTCCCAGACAGATGAGTAGGAGCAAGAGAGATAGGATTTTTTTAAAAATGTTGTTCAGGAAACTAAATCAGGCAGATTGCAAGACTGGCTGCAGAAGAAGTGGAATATTGGCTCAACTGGCCAAAGTACATCTGCACTGTAACCAGCACTACATCTTTACATTGTCCTATGTCTTTAGACTGCCATACAGAGGGTTGGAAAGTTGAATTCAATAATGTATATAAAATACCTCTGAAAATTGAGGTGCCATAAATATGTCATATTAGTATCAATTATTCTCATTCATTCTATATACTATATTTAAATACTCAGAGTCTCTAAATTATGATCATAAACTGGTATCTGTAGTTATTATCCTGTATATAATTGGAAGCTTTGAGGAATTTGATCAAAGTGAATTTTTTCACCAAGAAAAGCCAGCATAGGAGCAATTACAGAGGCTATTTGAACATATTTCCTTTTCCTCCACTTTCTTTCTTTGCACTATATCCCACTCTACCCTATGCAGAGAGTTAGGACGTAGGAACTTTGGAAGGGTCCTATTAACTAGGACTGATTCCCATAGGAGAATCTTTCTTTTTTACTATAGCAAATTTGTTTTATAATTTAAAAAAATTTTTGATCTCTACATTTTTAAGAAAATGTAGTTCTTACTTGGTAGTACTTAGGATATGCATGGGAGCAGGTTGTAGAGAATGAATTTCCCTGGTCTTAAGAACTGTTGTTAGTAATGCACTCCCCAATCACCTGCATCAGTGGAGGGAATCCAAGATGGAGATAATCCCAACAGCAGATCATGCAAAGCCACATTGCTCTTTAGTTTGGGAGTATTCAATTACTTTCTTTTCTTGCAGCTAGGTCTTTCTAATTGTGTATTCCCTAGGTTAATGTTCGGAGTGATTTGCTATCCCTGGCCATACACTAATTTAAATTGGTAGGATTGGCCCAAAGGGACTGATTGGCAGTGGCACATCAGCCTGGGATTAGCCATTTGCCACACATAATTACAAATGCACCACTCAAAATCAGAGCGCTGACAATTCTTAAATGTATATTTTGTGTTAGGATCCAACTGTAAAATTTATATGCTTTCTATGAGAAAAAGAGAGAGAGAGAGAGAGAGAGAAAGAGAGAGGGGGAGAGAGAGAGAGAATTTTGTTGAAAACTTTATGGTAATTATTTAGTACTAAAAGGTAATTACTAAAGTCTTGCTTTTAGGAGTTGAAGTAACTATCTTTAGCCCCTTACTAACTTTGAAAATGTGAGGATTTTTTTAAAGGAAAAAATTTAATTAAGTATACTAAATGATTTTAATGTTGCATACCAGAAAGAGAACATTCAGTCTCCTCAAGAATTATAATATTTAACTGATCAATTTTAAGAAAAAAAGCACTATTAAATGTAAAACTGAAGTATTATCTTCAAACATTAGCACTGGCAATAAAAGTCTGAATAGAGACATAGGTAATTGTATTTCTGGCATTATCAGGCACTGGTTTGAGGTATTAAGAACACCTATTAAGACAGGGAGGATTTTTGTGGAAGGATGAACTCTATTTATATATTTTCCACAATATCTATAAAACAAATAATGTGGAAGCAATAATTGAATGTAATGCATACATATTAACATTTTCTTGATAGGCAAGAATAGGTGAGTAGTGTACTTTTAGGTAAATCTGCCGCAAATTACAAGGTCAATGATAAAATAGTCAGTGATATTTGGTCACAACAATCAATAAGCTAAATGATAGTGTCTTGTCAAATCCTTCTATTGAAGATGACTTTCATTCTACTTCTCCATCACTTTTGTTCCTGTCCACATCCTCTTCTTGGAAAGCACATCTGGTGCTAACTAGAAGGGGCGCTGGAACAATGGGTCCTCTGCTACCCAACAATGTGACCTGACTGGACCAATGCTGAATCTCATCAAGCTGAGTCCATCACAATCTCTTCTGGTTGTAGATGTGCAGACTAGGATAGCATTTGTTATCAGAGCGGGTAACATTTGTGTTGGGTAATTTTCAAAAAACAAAAGAATGAAGCAAGATAGCAGAGACAAGGGACCATGGAGCCAGAGGAACAGAGAGAAAAAGCAGCACAAGTGAGAATTTACAGATAACTTTCTGGTTCTGTAAAATTCTGCTGTACTTGCTAAAATTGGACACCTAGAGATGCTTTTGTGTCCTTACAATAAACTTTGCTTTAATTAGCCTAGCCTGTGGATTTTTTCTTGCAACCATGCATAAGTAAGTGTTCAACTACTATGTTAATTTTCAAGAATTCTAAAGATGGCAACAACTTACATTTTCCTGCCAGAATGTCAGAAAGAGGCAAGCAAATTTGACATAAAAAATGTCATTGTCTCACTTTTGTTTGAAACCCCAAATCAGTTCAGAAAAACAGTGGGTGAGCATTATTTTTACATAAGCCATATTCAACGTGATCTACTTGAAAGTATGGCCACAGAAGTGATCAAGAATTTTAAAATTATTTTATTTGAAATAGTTGTAATTTTGACACAAAAGAACCATTAAATGAAAGTCCTTTGATCCTTTGTGATTTGGATTGACTGCATGGAAAAGAGAAAAAGAAAAGAATGGAGAGAAAAGGATGTGGTTCTCTGTATAAATGGAAAATCAGCAAATGATTCCAGATCTAAAACTATACTATAGAGCCATAGTAACAAAGACAGCATGGTACTGGTATCAAGACAGGGAAGAAGACCAATGGAATAGAATAGAAGACCCCGAAACAAATCCTCAAATCTTTAAACATCTGATTTTTGACAAAGGTGGACAAAATATTACATGGAGAAGTGACAGCCTCTTCAACAAATGGTGCTGGACAAACTGGTCTTCCACCTGCAGAAAGTTGAAATTAGACCCATATCTTTCTCCTTGCACAAGAATCAAATCAAAATGGATCAAGGAGCTCGGTATCAAACCAGCTACGTTGCAACTGATAGAAGACAAAATTGATCCAACACTTCAACATTTGGGAGTAGGCAAAAACTTTCTCAACAAGTCTCCAAAAGTGAAGGAAGTAAAGTCAAAAATCAGTGAATGGGATGCCATAAAGCTAAAAAGCTTTTGTACTGCCAAGGAAACAATCAAAAGAGTCAAGAGGTTTCCTACGGAAATGGAGAGAATCATGGACTATGATTCCTCAGACAAG